>JAWQEG010004249.1:10000-42500 GCA_033782935.1 Petrolisthes cinctipes
GTGTTGGGGTGTGGTGGGGTGTGTTGGTGTGGAGTGAGTGTAGTAATGATGGGGTGAGTAGGGGGGGGTGGAGTAAGTGTTGGGGTGGAGTGAGTGTAGTAATGATGGGGTGAGTGTTGGGGTGCAGTGAGTGTAGTAATGATGGGGTGAGTGTTGGGGTGGAGTGAGTATAGTAATGGTGGGGTGAGTAGGAGTGTGTTGGGATGAGTATGTGGGTGCTGGGATGAGTAAAGGGGGTGCTGGGGTGAGTAGGAGTGTGTTGGGATGAGTATGTGGGTGCTGGGATGAGTAAAGGGGTGCTGGGGTGAGTAAGGAAGTGTGTGTGTTGGGGTGAATATGACAAAGGTGGAGTGAGTAGGGGGTGCTGAGATGAATAACCCCTACTCACTTTTTTTACCCCAGGACCATGATGCGTCTGGGGAAGTCTGTGGGCTGGCGAGAGGCCCTGGAACAACTGACGGGGCCCGGTGGAGGCAAACTGAACGCCTTGCCCACCAGGGAGTACTTCAGACCCCTCGAACTCTGGCTGGAGAGGGACAACGCCAGACACGGGGAATATATCGGGTGGAGACCAGGTGAGTTTTGTACTGTACTGCATGCTCACCTATTGTTCTTGTATGTATGTATGTATGTATGTATGGTGGTCTTGTATGTATGTATGTATGTGTATGTTGGGGAGGTATGTGCCGAATAAAGACCCCATTTAACTAATGCCCTGTGTACGAATTTCTGGGGCCGACTGTACGTGTCATCTGATTGAAGAAGGTAACTAAGACTTTGATAATTAAATGGGACTCCAGCTTTATTTATATATATACTGTTTATATATATCTTGCCATTGAAGTTGTAAGGGCAAGGAAACACAGAGACTGGAAATAGCAAATGCAAAAACATGTAGCATTATTTGATGTTCATTCTGCCATACTGATTAAAAAGTGACAATACAACCATAATTATACACTTCCAGATGGTGAATACTGTGTTTACAAGACGCCCTCACCCAAAGGACGCTCATGTAAATAACATAACGAAGAAGAACAATCCAAGGTACACAAAATGCTAAGACTCCCAGCTAGGATGATTCAGCGAGCTCGATTATTTTTATCTGTACTGTACTGCACACTCGCAATCCATAATATGTATCCAGGCTTGCTTCGAATAGCCTGATCGAGTATTAAGCGAACTCAATCATATAATTATGAAACCGGATAAGCGTTGTAATTGGTTCACCGGTATGTCAAATGATTCGAAACTTCAACAAGACCTGGATACAAATTTTGGATTGCGAGTGTACATAAGGAACTGGTCCTTGAGAAAGATTATTTGTACAGTATTAATTTATTGACCCGAGTTCTTTAATACAGTATACAGTAGATGGTGTATTTACACATATATATTTGTAGTGATTAATATGTGTGCTAATTTATTTTGTAGAAGTAGTATTATGTGTATTATTAGTATTAAGTAGTATGTGTATTTAGCATTGGTATCAGTAATGGTAGTCTATCTCTCTGTAACTGATGGTAAATGTTCTGAGCTTAATTAAGGGGACATTCTATTGATGGTAAATTGGATGGCTACTGATTCCTCCACACATTGCCAGCAGGATCTGATACTAGTTAGTTACACGTAGACTGACTGAATCCTGGCATAGCTTGGAGGAATCAGTAGCCATCCCATTCACCAAAAAGAGATTCTCCCCTTGAATGATAACACAGAAGGTGACTGTAATTGGGACATACTCACCACTCAGGGTTCAGAGTCATACCTAAGGATACATAGCAATAAATAATGATAATAATAGTAATAATGATGAGGTTTTAATAAATGGGTAGACTGACATTACCAGGCACCACACCCTTCACACAATACACACAGCTACATATATTTTCATCACTGATATTTAACACCATCAGCAACAGTAAAACAGAGCCTATATTATAGCTGGGTGATATGTACTGTACAGTCACGAGCACTAATAATTATACAGCTTTGGTTGACACTTTGAACAGTCTACCAATTCACCAACGAACGAATTGCAATGGAGATCTCATTATGCATTTATTTAATGTCTCTATAGGTATTCGAAGCACACCTGAATACTTACTTATTAGTGCTCGTGACTGTACACTCGATCAAAAAAAACTGAGGTGAGTGGAGCTTGATAATATCCAAAATAAACACTGTAACTCGTGTTGTTCCGGACGCTTTTCTTCACTAGCAGTCGTGAGAGGTAGGCCTACATGTCAGAATGTTTCACGTGAGAAGACTTAGTGGCCCCATAGTTTTTTTTTAGTGACTGTATAATAGATGCGAAAGAAAGAGAGGTGGTGGTAGATGATAGGATTATTTTGATTGACCAGCTGATTAATTCTGTTCTGTTGCGAAGTGTTATTTATTTGGTTATATACATGTTATTGTTGTTTCATAGTGAATACCCGTGTAAATAAATGCTTGGTGTTTATGGTGTAATAACTGGAGATTGGACAGTATAGTAGTGTGTGTGTATTCCCATTAATTATTCTCATCTTGTTATGACGTACAGTCGAGCACCATAATCTCTGGCCCACCTGAGTTTAAGCTCGAGGTCTGGAGCAGGATGATTCTGGACGACAGCCCACCCAAAGCCTCCATTGTTTCGAGATGTGTGTGTGTGTGTGTGTGTGTGTGTGTGTGTGTGTGTGTGTGTGTGTGGCTGTCGTCCAGAAACCTCTTGCTTCAGATCTCGGGCTTCGACTCAAATGGGTTAGGGATTATGGTGTGCGACTGTACAGTACTGCCTTGTATATAATCTGTATTGTTGTTGTTGTTGTTATTATTGTTGTTGTTGTTGTTGTTGTTGTTGTTGTTGTTGTTGTATTTTAATTGGTCTTCGTAGTGTAGTTACCAGCTATAGTAGACTTTAGACTTTAAGGGGGTATATAGCACATTGTTTTGGATGGTAAATCTGGAGCAATTGATTCCTCCAAACTATTCCAGGCAACAGGATACCATTATTTTTCTTCATCTGGGTCTATTTCCTGGCATACTTTGGAGGATTCAAGGCGCTCCAGTCTATCAAGAGTATACCATCCCCTTAATGTGTTTTGGATAATAAGGGTGAAGTATATTATATTCCTTCAAACTACACGACTCGTATTCCAAGCAACAGGCCATCATTATTTTTGTTTATCTGGTCCTGTTGTGTTGTTTCCTGGTATACTTTGGGGGAATCATTGTGCTCTAATGTACACTTGCAGTCCAAAATATGTATCCAGGTTTGCTTCGAATAGCCTGATCGAGTATTAAGCGAGTTCAAGCAAATATAAAACAGGATAAGCGTTGTAATTGGTTCACTAGTATGTCAAATCATTCGAAACTTCAACAAAAACTTGATATATACAAACTTTGGATTGCGAGTGTACCAAAAGTGTATTAATAACCTTCTTAATTTAGATGTCTACCAGAGTGAAGGAAGACAATCTATAATTATTATAAACATTCATTTTTTGCTTTTGTAATTTCTTCTCATTATTACTGGTATAATATATGTTAATTTGTCAGTCATTTAATCTATCTTTATAAATATGTTCCCTTTCCTTTCTTTTCCTTATCGTTATCAGTTTTACTATCCATTATCTACTGTGTACAACTGTGGTCATGGAATATAGTTACAGTAATTTGAGAAGATTACAAAAGAAGTCTTCAGCCATAATGTATACAAATAATTATTGCTTTTTTTAATTCTTGTGTAAATGAAAAAAAAAAAGAACTATTGCACATGCCCAGGTAGAAGAGCTTTAAAATACATTAGTAAATCGATCATAAACATCTTTTGTAGATACTATATAAACCTACCTATAGTGTTGACTAATTAAGGGACCCCCTATGATGTAGTCAGAAAATTGGAGATAAAAGTGTCCTTCAAATATTGCCACGAAACACACACACCTAGAATTATGGAAGGAGCTTGTTTGTTTCGTGGCATGGTCAGGAGGAATCAGAAGCCTCCAGGGTCCCTTAAAATATGACTTCCAACAGGTCTTGTCTACGTTTATGGTAATTCCATTCACATTACTGAACCGTTCACGTCCCTGATTATTCTCTGATATATTGAGGTACTCTTCCGTCTCTCTCTCTCTCTCTCTCTCTCTCTCTCTCTCTCTCTCTCTCTCTCTCTCTCTCTCTCTCTCTCTCTCTCTCTCTCTCTCTCTCTCTCTCTATCTCTATCTCTATCTCTATCTCTATCTCTATATCTCTATCTCTCTCAAAAAGGTCGTGTGTACTTTTGTCAGGATGTGTGCACTCCTATGTGTACATACCTAATTGCACCGACAGCCATGATAGATGATGTGTATGTGTGTGGGCGTGTGTGTGTGTGTGTGTGTGTGTGTGTGGTGTGTGTGTGTGTGTGTGTGTGTGTGTGTGTGTGTGTGGGCGTGGTCATCAACCCTACCTATACCTTCCATACTTGTGTTTGTTTAGTAATTCATTTTTGTTGTAATGTATATTATCCTCCTTTCTTTATTATTCTCTCTCGTTATCCTTGCCATCTTCCACTAGTTATTATTATATTTTGTTTGTCTCTTTTCTTCCCCTTCTTTATCTTCATTTCCTTTTCTCTTCTTCTTCTTTCTATAATTTCATTTTCTCTTCCTCTTCTCTCAGTTCATTTCCTTTTTTTTTTTTGTATTCTTCTTTCTGTTTATTTCCTTTTTTCTTCCTCTTCTTTTTATTCAATTTTTGTTTTCTTCCGTTTCTTTCATTTTTCATTCTTTATCCACTGTTATATTGTACTTTTTCTCGTTATTATTCCCTCTTCCTCTTCCCCTCTCTCCATCCACCCCACCACCACCTCTCTCTCCCCTCTCCACCCACCCTACTACCACTCCCTCTCCACCCACTCTCCCTCTTTACCTACCACTCTCTCTTTCCCCTCTCTCTCTCTCTTTCTCTCTCCACCCACCCCACCCTACTACCCCTCCCTCTCCACTCACTCCCTCTCCCACCACCACCACCACCACCACCACCATAGTATCCTTGTATGTGTATGAGTCAGTCAGTATAGTTGAGTGAAGTAACAGGTGAGGACTAAAGACCCCAATAGTGAAGTCTATATATACCTTTATACAGACACGAGCTGCTTCCATCAACTTACCTGTCAACACACATCTGTATATTGTTAATACACACCTGTATATTGTTATTACACACCTGTATATTGTCAACACACACCTGTATCTTGTTATTACACACCTGTATCTTGTTACTACACACCCGCACGTTATTACCACACACCTAGACACTCTTTACATCAATCTACCTGTCTACACACACCTGTATATATTTATGACACACCTGCACATTATTACCACACACCTACACATTAAAAAAACACACCTGCACTGCACTTTATTGTCACACACCTGTATATTATCATTACACACCTGCACATTATTACTACACTTTTGTACATTATCATTACACACCTGTTTAATATTACTACACACTTGTACATTATTTGCACACACCTGCACAATATTATTACACACCTGCATATTATTATTATTAAACACCTCTAACTTATTACCACACACCTGCACATTATTGTCATTATCATATATTACACACCTGCACATTATTGTCACACACCTGCACATTATTTTTACACACCTGTATATCACCACACACCTGTATATTGTTTCTACACACCTGCAATTTGTTTCTACACACCTTCACTCAAACCCTCAACCTTTTTCATTTATTTATTTATTTATTTATTTTTATTTTTTTAGGTTCGTAGTGTCCCGTGGTGGTGATGTAAATAGGATATAATTCTTTTTCCCCTAGATCCTTCAAACAGGGGAACAAAGAAATAGGTCAGGAAAGATAATGGCAGCAGGTCAGATGGGGCGGGGTGGGGCAGAGTAGGGTGGGGTGGGGCAGAGTAGGGTGGGGTAGGGTGGGGCAGGTGATAAAAGGATAGAAAGGGCAGGGAAGGGCAGTGAGTCAGATGGGGCCGGGTGGGGTGGGGTGGGGTAGGGGGGAGCGGGGCAGGGGCGGGGCAGGTGAAGGAGGAAGGTCTGAGGGCAGTGTGTGACAGTCAGCATGTCAGGGTAGGCTATCGCATTACTCTGATTACCTCTCTCTCTCTCTCTCTCTCTCTCTCTCTCTCTCTCTCTCTCTCTCTCTCTCGTATGTGTTTATCTGTCTGTCTGGCTGTCTATCAACCTGTCTGTTTGGTATGTGTTTATCTGTCTGTCTCTCTATTTATCAACCTGTCTCTTTAGTGTGTTTTATGTCTGTCTGTCTGTCTGTGTGTCTGTCTGTCTGTCTGTCTGTGTGTCTGTCTGTCTCTCCATTAGTTGTATTACCACAGAGTGAGGTCACTAATATGTGGGTCATTCTCAGCTATGACCTAGTAGTAGTTAATGTTGACCTGGCTGGCTGGCTGGCTGACTGGATGAGGTCACGCACCCTTTACCCTCAAGTCACGCACTCTCCCGACCCTCACGCATCACTACTTACGCACGGCCACTCCCGCATGCAATTTTTTTTATATATATATTACTCCCACTCGTTACATCGTCTCCCACCACTCCCCATACGCATTGCAACTACTCACCTTCACACCCATATCTACGCATCTTTATATCCCTCTCCTCTCACGCATTGCAACTACGCACCTTTACATCCATATCTACGCATCGTTATATCCCCCTCCCCTCACGCATTGCAACTACGCACCTTCACACCCATATCTACGCATTGTTATATCCCTGGCAATACTACCACTCGCTATCTACGACTCCCACTCGCTATCTACATCTCCCACTCGCTATCTACATCTCCCACTCGCTATCTACATCTCCCACTCGCTATCTACATCTCCCACCAACACTCCCCACAACACTCCCCATCCACCCATACACTCCGACAGTTTTCCACGTACACGTATAGACACAGTAAACAAAAGAAAGAATACTCATACCACCTCTAGAAGGGTCAATGTAATCGCTTCTATGACTCGATTGTGATTCAGTATATTTACTATTACTCGACTGCAGTTCTGTATATTCACTATTATATGACCATAGAGTGCAAGCAGGTCTACATGACGTTCCTACGAGATCTGTATTGCTTTTTGTTTTCTGTCTTGAGAAGAAATGTATAAGGACTCAATAAAAAAAAAAAACTCCCGCTTCTTGTCCTCACCTGAGATGATATATAAAAGGTAAGTCCATAAGATTGTCAAATTTCGTACGAGATGCCTAGACGTATTTTGTTTGAATGAGTAACTATAGGCTATAATTCGTGGTCACTGGGGAAGATGGATGTGATGTAGTCAGAAAATTGGAGGTAAATGAGTCCTTCAAATTTTGCCACGATACACCACCTATATGGAAGGAGCTTGTTTCGTGGTATAATCAGGAGGAATCAGAAGTCTCCAGTTATCATACACGATCACAGGGTCCTTAAGGGGGTGCGGGAATAGGGGGACAGGCTTGGGGGGGGGGGTTTGGGGGGTGCGGGAGTAGGGGACAGGGTTGGGGGGGTTTGGGGGGTGCGGGAGTAGGGGGACAGGCTTGGGGGGGGGTTAGGGGCTGTGGGAATAGGGGGACAGGTTTGGGGGGTGCCGGAGTAGGGGGACAGGCTTGTGGGGGGGGGGTTAGGTGGGTGCGGGAATAGGGGACAGGCTTTCTACCCACCCCAAGCCTGTCCCCCTATTCCCGCACCCCCCAAGCCTGCCCCTTATTCCCGCACCCCCTTAAACATTTACTTTTAATAATCCCATATAATACTATAATAACCCTCTCATATACTGATTGTAATACCCTATAATTATATATATAGTCTTAAACCCCTGACGTATTTTATTGCTTTCCTACACACTTTTATTTTATTTTTTTTACAGGCTACAGGTAACCCCACGAAGGAAGAAGTAGGAGGAGGACGTGTGGAGAAGAAATTAAGGGGACATTATTTTAAATTTCTTAACGAGTACCACAGTTCGACAGAGAAACGTTTAGCAGTGAAGAAAAAGCGAGTGTCAAGTGATCATTAAAAAGTGCAAAAAATAATAAGAACAAAAGTACACACCTGAAAAACGTGTATATGTAAGAAATCTATTACTATATAAAAGTGCAAGGAACGAAACGAGTTAATAAAATGAAGTGTGTGTGAAACCAGAATGAGATAAAGATAAGGGAAATAAATATAACTTAAAAATATAAATAAACAGAGTGGAAGAGAGGGCCAAAAGGAACGTGTATTAGGAAGCATTATGAGTGGTGGAGGAGGTGGAGGTGGTGGAGGAGTGGTGGATGAGGAAGAGGTGTCCAAGAGTCCTCGGTCCAAGAGTCCAGCCATGGGTGTGACCTCACTACTCACCAACCACAGCAAGGTGAGAGAGAGAGAGAGAGAGAGAGAGAGAGAGAGAGAGAGAGAGAGAGAGAGAGAGAGAGAGAGAGAGAGAGAGAGAGAGAGAGAAGATGATAAGTATATTATTTGTGTTGGGAGTGCCATGTGAAGAGAGAGAGAGAGAGAGAGAGAGAGAGAGAGAGAGAGAGAGAGAGAGAGAGAGTGTAAACATTAAGTATGTCCTGTGTTGTTTTAGAAGTGGTACTGTACTGTACATGTGTCAAGTGTGTAACGTGTCAGATTTGTTTTGCAGTGCCAGTAACTGTGTATTGTGTGTCGGGTGTAATTTGTGTATTGTGTCAGTTTCACAGTAATGGAGAGCCTGTGTTTGTGTGTGTGTGTGTGTGTGTGGCAGCGAGTACATTACCACATTAGAAGCGTGTGAGAGGTGATGGGTTGGGGGGGGGGGGAGAGGAGGGAGTGGATATTGGGGTGGAGGGTGCATGGGATTAGTGATAGTAGGAGGGGGGAGATGAGGGATATTAGGTAGGGGGGTGCTTAGTTGGGGTGAGGAAGAGTAGGGTGCAAAATATTGAAGTAGGGAGTGGAGTAGGGGGAAGAGAGATAGATACTTGGTAGGGGGTGTTCAATTGCAATGATGGGAATTGGGGAAGTAGGGGGTGGGGTTGGTGGTGGTAGTAGTAGGAGGTGGGGGAGACAGATAATAGGTAGGAAAGGGTTTACAGGAGGGGTGGGAGGGTTTGAAACATGAGTAAGTGGGGTTGGGGAGGGGCAGGATTGAATAGAGGAGGGGGTCAATGTTTTTTTATTGGGGGTGGGTGGGTGGATGGGGGTGGATTGAGGTGGGGTGGGGAGTCAGACCATAGTAGGATTGATGAGGTTGGGGTTTGGAGGTTGGGGTTGGGGTTGGGAAGGGGTTGGGGAGGGGTTGGGGTTGGGGTTGGAGATGGGGATGATTAAATGGAAAGGAGGAATAGGGAAGGAAGAAGAGAGAGAGAGAGAAAGACCAGAGTGCTTGATGTATGAAGATAGGAAAGAGGAAAAGGTAGATAGATGCAGATAGACAAAGAATGGAGGAAAGGAGAGGAAAGGAGGAAAGAAGAAGAGAATATGTAAATAATAAGAGTTGGCAAATGATGGAAGAAAGGAAAGGAAAATAAAAAGAAGAATAGAGAAAATAATATGAGTAGACAAATGAATGAAGAGAGGAAAAGAGAAGCAGAGAAAGTATGTAGGGGAGAAGAAAATATAATAGATAATAAAAATAGACAAAGGATGAAGGAAAGGAAAATAGGAGGAGAGAAAGACAACGTTTGGTGTACGAATATAGGAGACAGGAGATAATGGATGATAACGAAGGATGGAGTAAGATAGACAGATAGATAGATAGACAGGTGTGCGAGGTGATGAACTGGGTCAATATCACTTAAATTAACCTTACCTCACCACCACTACCATCACTATTATCCCCACTACCACCAATCACCACTACCACTACCATCACCACTACCACTACCATCACCACTACCACTACCATCACCACTACCACTACCATCATCACCACCACGACCATCCCCACTACCACCACTACTACCACTACCATCACCACTACCACTACCATCACCACTATTACTCCATCACCACTACCACTACCATCACCACTACCACCATCGCCATCATCCCCACTACCACCACTGCTACCATCACTATTATCACCACTACCACCACCACCACCATCACTACCACCACCAACTTCCCCCCCCACCATCACCACCACCAACTTCCCCTTCTCTTCCTCATATTTCATACCCCCCCCCCCAGGCCACCCCTCAGCAGTCACCCCAGCAGCAGGAGGAGGAGGGTAGGAGGGGTTCAGGAGGGGGTATCCTTCGCCTGGACCCTGCCAAACCTCGTAGGTCCTCAGCAACCTCAGTAGACTTCAAGATGGACAAGGTGGGTGGGTGGATATCTCTCTCTCTCTCTCTCTCTCTCCTAATTATTATTGTTGTGTTATTATTATTATTATTATTATTATTATTATTTCTATTATTATTATTATTTTTATTATTATTTCTATTATTATTATTATTATTATTATTATTCTATTATTATTATTATTTTTATTATTATTTCTATTATTATTATTATTATTATTATTATTTCTATTCTTCTTATTATTATTATTTCTATTTTATCATTATTATTATTATTATTATTATTATTATTTCTAATATTAGTATTATTTCTAATATTATTATTATTATTAATACACTTGACACAATATCACGTTATCTGACCTCATTTGACCTCCCTCCTTCCCTCCCTCTCACAGGATGACCCCTCCTCTCCGTGTCCCAGTGACCGGCTGAGCGTGACCTGGGCGGACGGTGAGAGGTCAGTGTCCAGCGATGGGGCGTCACTGAGACCTCTGGGGCCCTCTTGCTCCCCAGGGCCCTCACCCCCCTCCATTGCCACACAGATCCCAGGTACGGTATACTGTACATAGAAGATTAAGGGGGTGCGGGAATAGGGGGACAGGGTTGGGGGGCGGGTGCGGGGGGGGTTTTAGGAGGGTGTGGGGGGTTTTGGGTGGGTCGGGGGGGTTTGGTTTTGGGGAGTGCGAGAGTAGGGGGATAGACTTGGGAGGGGGGGGTATGGGGGTGCAGGAATAGGTTACAGGCTTTCTACCCCCCCCCAAGCCTGTCCCCCTATTCCCGCACCCCCCCAAACCCCCTCCTCCCAAGCCTGTCCCCTACTCCCGCACCCCCTTAAAGAGAGAGAAAGAGAGAGAGAGAGAGTAGTAAAGGGAATAAGAGATAAATATTGAACGAAACACAGAGAGAGAGAGAGAGAGAATGTGTGTGTGTGTGTGTGTGTGTGTGTGTGTGTGTTTAAGATACTTTGTAGTTAGAATTATGATGCCAAGGATATAAATACATTATTGCCTACTGTAGTTAAAATGATGATAGCAGGGATAGAAATAGAAAGATAGAAATACAGTATAGATTAGTTAGAATTAGGATGGAAGGAATATTACTGTACTCATCTATCCTCACTATACTCATCCATCCTCACTACTGCTTAATTAGTGTATTCATCCATCCTCACTACTGCTTAATTACTGTATTCATCCATCCTTACTATACTCATCCATCCTCACTACTGCTTAATTAGTGTACTCATCCATCCTCACTATACTCATCCATCCTCACTACTGCTTAATTACTGTACTCATCCTCCACCCCCCCCCTCCCCCCGCCCCCCACAGCCATCCCTAGCCTGCTGGAGGAGCCTGTAAGGGAGGATGAGGATATGAGTGCCAGTGTGACGGCCATCCTACGCAGATCCTCCACACTGAAGGCCTCACGACGAGGATCAAAAAAGAAGAAAAAGATGAGGAGGACTTCAACCATGACCACGAGTTCTGGAGAGTAAGTGTTAGGTGGTGGTGGTGGTGGTGGTGGTGGTGGTGGAGGGATAGGTGGTGGTGGTTGTGGAGTTTTAGGTGATGGTGGAGTGTTAGGTGGTGGTGGTGGTGGTGGTGGAGGGATTGGTGGTGGTGGAGTGTTAGGTGGTGGTGGTGGTGGAGGGATGGGTGGTATGGTGGAGTATTAGGTGGTGGTGGTGGTGGAGGGGTAGGTGGTATGGTAGAGTGATAGGTGGTAGGTGGTGGTGGTGGAGGGATAGGTGGTATGGTGGAATATTAGGTGGTGGTGAAGTGTGGAGGGACAGGTGGTGTTGGTATGGTGGAGTGTTAGGTGGTGGTGGTATGGTGGAGTGTTAGGTGGTGGTGGAGTGTGGAGGGATAGGTGGTGGTGGTATGGTGGAGTGTTAGGTGGTGGTGGTGGAGGTGGAGGGATAGGTGGTAGGGTGGAGTGGTAGGTGGTGGTGGAGTGTTAGGTGGTGGTGGTGGGGGTGGAGGGATAGGTGGTATGGTGGAGTGTTAGCTGGTGGTGGTGGTGGTGGGGGTGGAGGGATAGGTGGTATGGTGGAGTGTTAGGTGGTGGTGGAGTGTGGAGTGTTAGGTGGTGGGGTTGGAGGGATAGGTGGTGGTGGTATGGTGGAGTGTTAGGTGATAAAATGCAGTGTTGGTTGGTTGGTTGGTGGTGGTTGTGAGTACAGTATTAATTAGGTTGTGGTGGTAGGAATAGTATGACAAGAATGATATATTATGCACTGCTAAGATGGAAGAAATGTAGGGGAGAAAAAAATATAATAGATAATAAAAATAGACAAAGGATGAAAGAAAGGAAAATAGGAGGAGAGAAAGACAACGTTTGGTGATCAAGTTTGTAGGTAGGGTGTTGATGGTAAAGATATGCAATGTATGTAAGTGTAGAATAGATTATGGAATGTATTATTGACTTGTACAGGACGGTGGTGGAGATGGAGGGACTGTCTGAGGAGGAGGAGGTGGAGGAGACACTCAGGATCCACAAGGAGGTACTGGCAGGGGTCAAACTACAACCCTGGCCTATAGAAAGGTAAACATTACTCATTACCCTTTACATTAAGGGGGTGCGGGAATAGGGGGACAGGCTTGGGGGGGGGGTTAGGGGGGGGGGGTTTGGGGAGTATGGGAATAGGGGGACAGGCTTGGGGGGGGGGGGTTAGGGGGGTGCGGGAATAGGGGACAGGCTTTCTATAAATATAAGTAACAGTCACGTCAGTCCACTAAGTTTTCTTCGAGAATGTTAATATATGTAATTAAAACTCACTTTCAATGTCCAATAAATTAGTTGTGGTTGTGAAGTTGACACCAATATGCCCGTGTGACCAGGAAGCTTCGTCTGGTGAGGTCTGCCCAGGAGTACATCAACAGACACGCTGGTCAGAGGGAGGAACGTCTGGCACACAGCTCCAGCACTAAGGATGTCATACTGGGACACTTTATACGCATCAGGAGGGTGAGTGGTGGTGGTGGTGCAGAGGCGAAGTTGATGATGGCAGGAAAGAGGGAGTCACTGAGATGTATGGGGTGTGGAGGGGTGTGCCATGAAGCAGATCCCCTATTAGTAACATTGAGTTTGGCTGTTTCCTGGAATGGTTTGAAGGAATCAGAGTAGGTCTACCATCACATGAGTATCCCATTAATCATATAGTAAGCACCAGGGGACTAAACCATATAATATTATCATCAGTCAAGACCTCAAATCTTTAGAACACAAAAACAGGTAATTTTCACATGTGTATAACCCAAGCCTAAGATATTATTAATTCCCTGGTGTGGGGGTCTCATTGTACTGTAGGTGGTGCGGGCGGGGCTGTGGGCAGTGTACGTGTGGGTGAGTGGGCTGGAGGCTTGGCAGGGACGCATCAAGACCATCGAGTCCCACTTTGGGTCTGCTGTGGCTTCGTACTTCACTTTCCTACGCTGGGTACTTGGACTTAACCTGGTACTCGCTCTCCTCCTCGCTGCTTTTGTCATTATTCCCGAGGTGAGTCAATAGAATGTGTAGGCTATAGTATACAAGAAAAATATGGGCCTGGGAATGACCACTGAATCAAAACAATGGCTTTATATAAATCATACTGTTTTATTATGGAGACACCAGACAGTACTGTACTACTTAGGTGAGCTGGGGTTTTATGGTCATTATCCAAGTTATGAATTTTCTTGCATGAGTTGTTGATGATGGATGAGTAAAAAGGTGTGTTATTACTGTATTTTTTTTATGCAATTGCTGCCATGACTATACAAAGCTGTACCCAACAGTTTTTGGCCGCTGACAAGGCTGGCACCGGAGAGCGTAAGTTCTTGCTGCTGGAGGACGTGGTCAGTGCCTATGACTTCAAGGTGATGTGGGACTTTGAAGGAGTGCTACGATACTCACCTATCTTCTATGGGTACTATAGCAAGGCTCCCACCACCAGGGAGGGCTATAGGTTACCTCTAGCTTACTTCCTCACCTCCCTCGCTGTCTATGGCTACAGCTTTATTGCCATTCTGAGAAAGTAAGTTCTTTCATTGGTTATTTTACCCATGTAACTTGAACCCAACTCTCAGAGTGATATATCTCCCTCGGTATTTTTTCTACACTATACAGTATAGTATCCTTACTCAAGATCTCACACTATACTCTTCCTATGCTATATTCCTAGTCATCCAAGGCAGGAGGTATTAAGACTACCAATTAAACCATTACAATTAGTGGAGCAGTTACAATATCAAGTTTGTTTATGGCAATCGCAACAATATTTAAAAACCTATTGACATGTTTTTGAGATAATATACATTGACCATGCAGTGGGAATGACACCTTTTTGTAGTACAGTATTTAGTAGGTTGAGTGTGACTAGATAGATATTCTGTACTGTATTGTATTCAGTAGTTTGTGTTTGATTAGATAATTATATAGTGTACTGTGCCGTGTCCCAGGATGGCTGCCAACTCCCGGATGTCCAAGTTGTCTGAGGATGAGGAATACACCTTCTCGTGGCGCCTCCTGGCCAGTTGGGACTTCACCATCGGCAACTCAGAGGCAGCACAGAACAAAGTGGCGGCCATCAACACAGGGTTCAGGGAGGCTCTGTTGGAAGCACGGGAACTGGAGAAGGAGGAGAAGAGGTGAGGAGATGAGGCTGTGTACAGTTTAAGGGGGAAGTTTTGTGTTGGTAAATCTGGGGCAACTGAATCCTCCATACTATTCCAAGCAACAGAACACTATTATTTTTGCTCTTCTGGTCCTGTTTCTTGGCATACTTTGGAGGAATCAAGGCACTCCAATGTAACAAAAAAGAATTACCACCTTAAGTGAGTAGAGCAGTGTTGGTAAGTCTGGAGCAAATGATTCCTCCAAACTACTCCAAGCAACAGTTCACCATTATTTTAGTTAGTTAATTAATCTGGTCCTGTTTCCTGGCATACTTTAAGGGGGTGCGGGAATAGGGGGACAGGCATGGGGGGGGGGGGTTAGGGGGGGTGCGGGAGTAGGGGAACAGGCTTGGGGGGGGGGAGTTGCGGGAGTAGGGGACAGGCTTGGGGGGGGTTGGGGGACAGGCTTGGGGGGGGGGAATAAGGGACAGGCTTTCTACTCCCCCCCCCACCCCCAAGCCTGCCCCCCTATTACCGCACCCCTCCAAGCCTGTCCCCCTACTACCGCACCCCCTTAAGGGAAACACTCTTCTCCTGGTCTAAACTTCCCTGACTGACCTTAATTAACATGATCTCTTGGGCCCTGTTCCATTCTATAGTCTCATCATCAGGTTCTGCCCCACACCACCACCACCACCACCACCTCACATTTCCCATCATTGACGTCTTATCAACTAACAGCTTCATTATTATTTCACAGAATCAACTAACAGCTTCATTATTAGTTCATCTGTGCTTCCTTTCCTTTTTCTGATGACATTTTACTCCTTTGTAATATCATCTTGCAAATATAGTAGAATTTTCTTGTTAATCAATTCATCTATCAATTGGAAGCTTCGTTATTATTTCTACAAAGATCGCTATCCCTTCTCTGATGGAATAATGTTTACCTCCTCGTGTTGTATTGTTTTGTGACCAGCATTTCCTTCTTTAAGGGGGTAGGGGACAGGCATGGGGGGGGTTGGGGGGTGCGGGAATAGGGGGACAGGCTTGGGAGGGGTAGAAAGCCTATCCCCTATTCCTGCACCCCCCTAACCCACCCCCCAAGCCTGTCCCCCTAAACCCCCCCAAGCCTGTCCCCCTAGACCCGCACCCCCCTAACCCCCCCCCCCCAAGCCTGTCCCCCTACTCCCGCACCCCCCAAACCCTCCCCACCCCCCAACACCCCCCGCACCCCCCAACACCCCCCAACACCCCCCAACACCCCCCAACACCCCCCGCACCCCCCCAAGCCTTTCCCCCAACTCCCGCACCCCCTTTAATTAATTGGTCTGTACATCAGTTGGAAGCTTCGAGCCCGACGCTTCCTGGCTCATCTGATTGTGTTGCTGTTGGTGGCTGCGAGTGCTTACCTTGTAGTGCTGCTGGTGTTTCGGTCAGAGGATGTCGATACCAAGTCCTCCTGGTGGCGTCAGAATGAACTAACCATTGTCCTTACACTCATCTCCATCATCTACCCCAACCTGTTTGATGTAAGTATTGTCTATCATCGTATTGCTGAAGTTATTAAGTTGCTATACATTTTGTTAGTTGACTCTTACAGTATGAAATGGTTTAAGGTCATATATATTTTTTTTTTGTGTGTGTGTACAGTATGTTGCAGTCTTAATTCATTACCTACCCATTTACCTAATCTTCCACCTCCTCTGCCTCACCCTCCCACACTGCATTCCTCACCCACCCTCTCTGTCTTACTCACTCTCTCTGCCTCACTTACTCACTCTCTCTGCCTCACCCACCCTCTCTGCCTCACTCACCCACATCCTATCTCTGCCTCACTCACCCACTCTCTCTGTCTCACTCACCCACATCCTATCTCTGCCTCACCCACCCTCTCTGCCTCACTCACTCTCTCTACCTCACTCACCCACATCCTATCTCTGCCTTACTCACTCTCCCACTCTCTCTGCCTCACCCACATCCTATCTCTGCCTCACTCACCCACTCTCTCTGCCTCACCCACAACCTATCTCTTCCTCACCCACCCTCTCTACCTCACTCACTCTCTCTACCTCACTCACTCTCTCTACCTCACTCACTCTCTCTACCTCACTCACTCTCTCTACCTCACTCACCCACATCCCATCTCTGCTGCCTCACTCACCCACATCCTATCTCTGCCTCAGTTGGTGGGTTTGCTTGAAGTGCGACACCCCAGGAACCAGCTACAGTGGCAATTAGCACGCATCATGGCCCTCAACCTCCTCAACCTCAACATCGCCCTCTTCAGCAAGGTGGACGGAATGGTAAGCACGAGGCAGATGTATGAGTTTTGTAGTTGATGTCGTTTTTGGGGTTTTCTGTATGGGAGGCTCTGATGTGTGACAAGGTTGGGGATTCTTTTGAGGTTCTTGGGATATTCACTTTTTTTTTCGGGGGCTGAGTCAGGGTTTTACAATGATAGTTCAGTTGGAGTATAGTATATTTTTTAGGGAGGGGGAAGGCTTGGGATTTATGGTTTTGATGAAGTTTGGAGATAGGGAAATGGGAAAGTTTGGAGATAGGGAAATGGGAATATTAGTGCTGTATCCTACATCCAATATAACTGCTCCATGCTCCATCAGACTGAAGACCTAAAGGAACTGAAAACAAACATATCAGAAATGAGGGAGAGTGTGATGACGACTTCCATGACCCAGCTCACCTCTTCCTCCTCGCCCTTCACTTCCTCCTTCCCCGGGGATTACGACGTCTCTCTCCTCGACGACTGGGGGGGAAATGTCTCTGATACCCTGAGCTCCGATGTGGCTGACCTCGGGTACCTGCTGACCTCCTCCACCCTTGCTGCCCTCGTCACTGCTGCGGCATACACCAGGTAAGCAAGTGTTCGATACTCAGGGCCAGACACAGGTAACCTAACAAACACTTCTGAGCAGATGAAGGAAAAACACTGCCTCGGTCCCCAAGAATGAGAGCCAATTGTCTCTCATCCTTGTCGGTCCCTCTCTACGCTTGAAAAGAATTAATTTTGATTGTCAGTTGATAATTGGGGCAAAAAATTTTATATCTTTCATTTGATTGTTGTTTATTTTTAGTAATGATGTGAATTTATAATCACCATATTCTCAACAACTTTCAGCCAACCCATTCCCCAGAACGATGCAAGGCTAAAGGTCTCTCCTCCACCTGGCTGCTACCGTATCCCAGCTCCCTGCCTCATTCACTCTACCTCGTCTCAGCCCATCCTCTCTCCCCTGCTCACCTCCCTCGCTCCCAATGTGGAAAATATACCTCCTTCAGGTGTCACGCCCAGCCAAGCCACCACTGACAACACTCTGAATGCCACCACCACTTCCCCAGATACATTAACAACAACCACAGTCACCATTAATAACAACACTATTACCATATTAGACAGTGTACCACCCACCATAACCAACCAAACCATTTCTAACAACAGTCTCTCCACCACCATTACCTTAGACACTGTAGTACCAACCTCCACAACCACAAAGGACAGCATCAACTGGTACGATGAGATATACGGTGATGGTGGTGGTGGTGGGTTTGGTGATGCAACTTTCGGTGGTGTTGAACCCATTTATCTGGATGACCAAAATTCCACCGAGTCGAACCTGGTGACGTTGGACAGTAGCGGTGTTGGTGACTTGACTACCACAGATGATGATGATGTTACTACTGTCAACTCTGTAACAGGTGATACAGTTGCTGATAGAGAAACGGAGACATTTGATGATGGCTCAGCGGGTGTGGTTTCTGATGATACAAGAGGAGAAAGAAACGTGACACACACCATCGATGAAACTGCAGTTAGCACAGCAACAGAGATGTACAAAAGTGATGTCTCTGATAAAATAAGTATTACAACACCAGTCTCTAAAGAAGTAGAAGTATCAGTAAGTCGTATAAGTACAGATGATCCAAATATATTAGTGGAAAACTTAAATAATGATACAACTGAAGGTTTTACTTCTGCATTACATAATATGGAAGCACAGCCTTACTCCAGTTTCTCTCCTGAAGACACAAAAAGTGAAGAAAATTTGAATAGTTTAGTTGGTATTTTAACAGGATCTGGATTAGGATTCCCTGGAAAACTCTTTCACAACATTAATGATGTAGATATAAAGGAACCGGACTCAGACAATAGAAACCATCGAGATAGTGAGAGGTTGACTGAAGGAAATGCATTGTCTGGAAGAATAAGAAATATTATAAAAAGAGAGACTAATAATATTCCAGAGCCTTTGATGTGTGCTCTACACCAAAGATTTCATAAGCCAGAATCACAGAAAAAACAGAGAGAGAATGTAGAGAGCAGAGATAATCCCAGACAAGATCAAACAAAGGAAGTTCAGAGCACAGCCAAAATAAAACAAGAGAACCAGGATGAAAATAAGCTGCAGTTAACAAAAGCCTCGACCAACAATCGCTTCAGACGTGCCATTGACGACACAGACCATATGGCTCCAGACATGGACAGTTATGTTGATTATGAATTGCTGGAAGGGATGGATGGAAACTTCACATCACCTGACTATACAGCTGTGGGCTCAGAGAAGACGGTAAATGCAACCAACGATGAAGTAGATGATACGATGAGCGGTGATGAGGGAGATCTGAAAGCTGTTACACCGACCAGCGTTGACTACCCTGATATCACCACACGTAGCATGACTCATTACTTTGAGGCTTTGAAGGATGGTTTGTCAAGCACCACAGAAAGTACTGATAGTGGGGACACCAGTCAGATCACTTCCGAAGTTCCCCTCAGAGTCACAGAAGTGTATGAAGGTGATAACGTGACGAAGGAAAGACTGAGTAACACCACTTGGAATGATGAGGTTATGAATGTGACTAAGGAAGTATGGAGAAACATTACTGGTGAGGATATGACAGAGAAAAGCCTGAGGAACACTACTATGGAAGATGATGAATTTGTAATAGAAGGACTAGAGAACACCACTGAGAAAGATGAAGGCATGACAGATGGTTATGGTTGTGTCATCACTGTGTGTCAAGGTGAGTTGGAGTTTATATTGGAAGAAACTACAGTACCTCTTGTTTTTAAGGCATTATTAATATGGAAGCTGGAAACTTACTGTATGTGCTGGTATTACTGTAGCTAATGTAATATAATAAACCAGTGCTGTACTTGTAACAGTATCATACAATGCTCATAACAGTAACAGTACTACATGTTCTTATCTGAGATTTTGAGCAGCTTTTAAGACTAGTATTTGCTGATGAGTTATTTATTATCTACAGTCCCCTGTACAGTACTGTAATACTGTATAACCCAAAAAATTGGCTATAACCAATGGACATAGTTTAAGATTTGTGAATATCATAATTATTTGTCACCCACAGAACCCTTTGACGATAGTACTGCCACTCCAGTAACTCCCAGCACAACAACCTTCCAACCCATCACCACAGATACTCAGGAATCCACAACAACACAACAGCCCACCACCATGACATCCACATCTACTGAACCCTCATCCGGCCTGGAGCAGCCCATCAAGGACAACCCTGAGATGTTTGCCAGCCACTTGGAGTTTAAGGAGAGAGAGAGGCTACGGAAGCTCTGTTGGGAGACAATGTTTGGCCAAGAGATCATCAAACTTACCGTCATGGATTTGGTGAGTTTCAGTTGTAGTGTGAAGCTGTGTTGACAGTACAGTACTGTATTGTAATTGGTACTGTATATTCTTTGCTTACAATCGAATATTTGGTTGTAGTTGTGGAAGTCTAACCAAGCTGTCACTTTGATTAAATAACAGAATATTTGAGTATGAAAGGTGCTTTTTTCTGTCATAAGTTTTACTAACAGGCTATTAAAAAAAAATAAGTTGCAAAAAAAAACTATCTGATAAATATCACATCTTGGGTAGTCATAGCTTCTATATTGGTTCTAGATATTGTGTTTAGCTGAATGTAAACCAAGAGATTTTGCTTAAGAAAATTCTGTGTGAGGAATCAAGCTGCAAATCTTACGAAACACATTCCCCTAAGGTTGTGACGGTTGTGACTATTGTGGTGGGTGACTACATCCGGGCGGTGGTGGTACGAGTGTTCAATCGGTGTGGATGCTGCTGCTGGGACCTGGAGAAGCAGTACCCAGGGTATCCGGATTTCAAGATTGCTGAGAACATTCTTCACCTTGTCAACAACCAGGGCATGATCTGGTGAGTGAGGCACAGGGAAGGAGCATGATACATTTGTGTGTTTTGAGATAGGATGACATGGTGACCCACTTGTAATAAACTTCACCCATCTCAACTTTACTTATAACCAATTTATACCACATAACCATCTGTGTATTACCCAATGAACATCCCCAGTCACCCCTCACATTCTTTAACCAGGATGGGGATGTTCTTTGCCCCCGGCCTGCCTGCCCTCAACACAGCCAAGCTGGTGATCCTGATGTACGTGAGGTCGTGGGCCGTGGTGACCTCTAACGTGCCCCCTGAGACCGTCTTCAAGGCCTCAAATAACAACAACTTCTACCTGCTCTTCCTCCTCACTATGCTCTTTCTCTGTACACTGCCTGTTGGGTACGCTGTGGTGTGGCTGAAGCCTTCATGGCATTGTGGTCCGTTCAGTGACTACCCAAAGATATACCAGCTGGCCACGTCTACTCTGATAGGCGGCCTTCCTAAAACCATCCAATCGGTCATCGATTACATCTCTTCGCCCGGTGTGGTCATCCCAGCCGGCCTCCTGCTTGTCCTCATCATCTACTACCTCCTGTCTCTCACCACAGCACTTCGAGAGGCCAACAGTGATCTCAGGGCAAGCATTGTGTACTCTGTGTTTACTTCTTGACCGTCTTACAGTTTCATCTCCATAGTGCAAATTAGTGTTTCTATTACAACCACCTTTTTTCATTATTGCTTTATGTTCTTATTAAACTTTGATAATATTGGTAACATTTATAACCTCATGCCTATATTACCGAACAACTTTATGTTTTATATCCTTCGTCTTTCCTCCAGGACCAACTACGACATGAGCGGTCGGCAGAAAAACGTAAAGCTCAGGATGCTAGGTCAGGCAAAAACCGTCCTGAGACTCCAACCACAAGGTCAGTCAGGCCTCAGGTACCTACTGTACATCTGTCTGGTCCCTGAGTATACGGTGCTGTTTTTCTTTTTAAATTCTGATGAAAATACAGTAGCACAATGATTGCAATTCCTAACATGTAAACCAAGATGAATTACATCAAACATTTAAACAAGAAAGTTATGATTTGAACTTTAAAAACAATTGAATCTAATAAAAAAACAGTACTGAATGTATTTAAGGTCATATTAGCTGGAAGGAAATCAATGCAGTTTGCAACCTTTTTTTTCATTACAAGCCTGTGCTGTATTACATTCAGCTCATACATCTGTTTTGTTATCTTCCATGGTGTTGGTGGGATGGTGACAGATGGGGTAGAGTTGTGCCGCTCACCCCAATGCCACGTCTGCGCCTCAACGCTACATCCAGTGACCCAGATAAGGCACCACCCACCAAGAAACAACTCACAGGTTCATATTTTTTTTTTTTTTTTTTTTTCCAATTACTGTAATGCTTATTTTTCCACTTCCAACCTTTGCTTTCACGAGTAAAAAGTATAATAACTTTTCCAACTTCTGTAGCCTTCTCAATCAAAAGTAAATGCAGCTGTACTGCATATAATATTATTAACCTGATCTTCCCCTACAGCTTGGTTTCAATTTTTTACCCTGGTTTTACCATATACAATATCTTTATTCATTATACCATAAATTTCAGATGTTCTGTAATCTTACCCTTGAAAGTAAATATAGTCTTTTGACGGCCCAACCAGGCCCAGTAGGCTGTAGCCAGCTTGTTTTTCTCTTTTTTCTCTTTGAAAGTAAATATTTGGTTCAGTATATTTCTCACTGAGCCTTATCACCTGAGGGTAAATATACAGTAATCTCTTCAGCAATCTTTAACCATATTCCTTTGGAATACATAACAATACAGTACTGTACCTTTCATTCTGCATCTTTGTCTTGTTAAAGTATATAAAATTAATAACCTTGTAAACTATCTTGTGAAAGTAAATACTATTCATATCTCTCTTCCAGCACCCATGTCTCCTGAAGCTGAGGGTGCCATAGGTATAGCTAATGGTGAGGTCAGCCGAGCACGTGATGAAGGTTCCTGGCCAGACGACGTAACAGACTTGGGCCACTCGGAGGTGTTTGATGACTCACTCTCAGAAGCCCGTAAATCTGGGAAGGGCCTGGAGGGAGCTGTAGTGAGACAGGAGAGGGACAGACGGACTGAATTTGCGGAGGAGAGAGACCCAAGGGACCGGGAAGCTGCTTCTAAAAGCCCCCATTCCAAGAAAAGGCATAGAAAAGAGTCTTACCCACCTATAGGTAAACCTGAAGACTATTTACAACATTCAGGAGGGCCAAAATCAAGACACAGGTCATCAGGCCACGGTAGGATGGCCAAGCTACCCCAGGACAGGAAGCAGTCCGATGACAGCATTCGCAAAGACTCGCCAACCAAAGTGAAGGCAAGTTACAGGCCATTTGTTGACTCACCAAGGGAAAGGAGGAGAGGATCAAGTCAGTCTGGCAAACTGAGGTACAAGAACCCTGATGATTATGCACAGGAGGTTATTGAGGGAGTAGTTAAAAAAGAAGCAAGTAAACAAAGCAAATCTCCAAAGATTGTATTGAAAACTGTACCCCACACAGCTGTTGTAGAACCAGAAGTGCTGAGTAAAACTGGAGCCAATCATCGCCGAGAACCATCCATACTCAGGATGGAGGACTTGCGGAGAGGTTCACATGGACGAGGCCTGAAGGAACAAACTCAAGAGACCCCAACCACCGGTGTGAAGCCCAGCCATCACCGCAGCAGCTCTGAGGATTCACAGAGTCTTCATACCATACCAGTCATTAAGGTAGGAACAACAACAGAAATCATTTTACCCTTACATAATTCAATTCAATAATGAGAGATGTAATTAATGTATTATTTTACATACCACCCTTTCTTAAGAACTACCTTGAATACCATATAGGATACAAAATCTCCAGTTAATTTCAAATTAAAGTATATATACATTTGGTTTTGTGATCAGATCAGCAAGGAGGACAGTGTGGAACGGTCCCTGCAGCAAGCCAAGTTGCAGCGACAGGACAAGACACAACAACAGAGTGCAGAAGACATTACCAGTGATCAACAGTCAGCCAGCACCTCAGATACCAACCCACTTCTTCTCTCAGAGATGAGTCCTACTTCAGTGAAGACTCCTGTCAACATCACTCCATCCCCTCCCTCAGAGAGAAGTAAAACACAGGAACCAATTGAAACCAACCTGGATGATATGGAGTCTGTAGGTTATCCAGACTCTCTTGACCACTCTGACCAAACATCAGACACCATTGCACTTCTAGGAAAGACAGACCTGCCTGAGAAATGTCAATCCCACCTTGCCATCCAGGAGCCTTCCAGTATCATGAGTTCAGATGATGAGGCCACACTGCTTGAAGGAAACTGAGTGCCACTCAAGGTATGCTTCAATTATTCCTTTACTGCCAAAAATGACTAACAATGTAGTATGAATGGGGTTAGATTATTTGTTAATAAAAGGAAGGCTACAGATTCCTCCAAACTGCACCAAGAAACCAATGACTCATAGATGGTGAGTTTTGGGGCATCATTTGGAGGAATCTGTTGCCTCAAGGTGACCAAATACTGTAGCATTAAGGTAACACACTTCTTTTTCAAAATACTATACTCCTTTTACGCTAACTTGGCCCAGTAGCCACGCCCCCTTGATAGGCCTTGATAGCTGATTGGTTGATTTATAACTGTTCGTGTCGCTTCCCTTACATTGACATTGAATATGTTTACATTCTTTTCCTTTCTCTAATATTGATGGAATTTAGGAACATTAAAATATAAACGATTTTTAAGCATCAGTTGCTATGCAGTTCTACAGAAAGGATGGTAAGCTGGTAAAATTCCGAAATATATATCTTCGGAAGTCGTAGCTAACATCATCACATACACGTTCGGACATAGCCTACTCAATATATCTTTGTTTTGTAGTCAATATAAACTATTGAGAAGCTGATGGAACAACAAATAGCAAACAATATCTAGTAAACTACACCATACACACTCTACTTATAGTCCAAGTCCTTATATAACTGAAAAAACTCGAAAAATAGATGGGGTATAGTGGGGAGGTTGTAATGCCAGCGGAACAGCTGTCCTGCCCAGGCGGGAAAATCAAGCACAGCTCGCTCCACCATCTGTTATTATTTTGGTTACGATTATGTTCCCGTAATGAAATGATATATTAGATATTTATAAGCAATGTATTGTAATTAAGTTGCTATCGAGTGTGACAGATGGAAATCCGCGACAGGTGGAGCGAACTGCTGTGCTTGATTTTCCCGCCTGGCGCCTGGGCAGGACAGCTGTTCCGCTGGCATTACAACCTCCCCACTATACCCCATCTATTTTTCGAGTTTTTTCAGTTATATAAGGACTTGGACTATAAGTAGAGTGTGTATGGTGTAGTTTACTAGATATTGTTTGCTATTTGTTGTTCCATCAGCTTCTCAATAGTTTATATTGACTACAAAACAAAGATATATTGAGTAGGCTATGTCCGAACGTGTATGTGATGATGTTAGCTACGACTTCCGAAGATATATATTTCGGAATTTTACCAGCTTACCATCCTTTCTGTAGAACTGCATAGCAACTGATGCTTAAAAATCGTTTATATTTTAATGTTCCTAAATTCCATCAATATTAGAGAAAGGAAAAGAATGTAAACATATTCAATGTCAATGTAAGGGAAGCGACACGAACAGTTATAAATCAACCAATCAGCTATCAAGGCCTATCAAGGGGGCGTGGCTACTGGGCCAAGTTAGCGTAAAAGGAGTATAGTATACTAGTTAATTACACATTCATACTTGAAAACCTTATAAACCTTCCTACCTCTGATTTCGTTAAAGTATTCTGAGTGTTAATATTTTAATATATACCGGTACTGCACCTATGTGTAGTGGTAAGAAGCAGCGATATTGCTCCACACAGACGAATAAAACCTCTCTTAATACACACCCAAGACAGGATGGAATTATCTTCACTGTTTTCGAGTGTATTTTAAATTATCCATTCTTCCCAGCATTTTACCTAGTACAGTACAGTAGTCTCACCTTTTTATTATCCTTTCTTTTCCCTCCCTGTAGCTTGAAGGTACAGTGTAGTTCAGATTACTCTATTAATACATCATCTTCCTCTCCATTTCTTAACATGATTCTGTAAAGCTAAGTACAGTATTGTCCTGTTTTATCTGTGTTGTTTGGATTATTGCCGCAGCCTCTCTTCATCAATACACTGTAAGAGTCAACTTATTCTACAAGTACTGTGTGTTTATTCCAGATCTAGTAATATAGGATAAGGTATTAAATTCCCTCTTAATTTAATGTTTCTGCTACATCTGTATGGCAAAAATCTAACATTTAAATCCTTATTGTATTATTAATGTTGTATGTGAAGGCTGACTTAGATATTTCAGTACAGTATCTACAAATTAGTTCAGATACACAGAAGAAATATATCTTTATTGACATATCTAAGCAGTCCTTGTTTGTGAATCAGGGACTTATGTCTATAGAATGGATATAATTTTCTGATCTTAACTCAGCAGTCATAGTGTGTAGAGATCATAGTACCTTTGGTTTACAAAATGTAAAGTCACGAGCATAAGTTTCTTTACACCCTTGGCGAGAGTGAGATCGAAGTCGTGGTTGGAGAAGGGTCAAGCAAACGAACTCTGGGAGTCAGTAAATCCTGCCGGGGTTAAAGTTGTTGGATTCAAGTAAGTAAACACCTCTAAAGACATATGAAGCATCATTCGATCATTATGAACTGGCCCATTTTTGTTCGCCTAGTTCATCTCCAACAACGACTTTGACCTCACTCTCGCCAGGGGAGTAAAGAAACTTATGCTCGTGACTGTACATCTCTTTATATTAACATATCTAAGCACAGTTATAGTTTGTAAATCTAAGTGTCTTTTGCTATATATATATATATAAAGTGTTCAGTACTAACATGTATAATGGCACTGTGTCATGTAGGTACTGTAGTCAGTTTTTTATAGCTGGCGGTAAAATGTCCACAGCTGCTACTATACCACTAAGTGGCTTCAGATTGCCTTTGGATGACTCCAAACTCCCAGGTGGTGTATTTCAGGCAGCCCTGGTTAGTCTTTACAATATCAGCTGTGGAACACTACTGCCAGCCAAATAAAAATGTACGGTTATAGAATAAATCAGGTTCTTATAT
The DNA here is from genome assembly GCA_033782935.1 of Petrolisthes cinctipes. Taxonomy (NCBI): domain Eukaryota; kingdom Metazoa; phylum Arthropoda; class Malacostraca; order Decapoda; family Porcellanidae; genus Petrolisthes; species Petrolisthes cinctipes. The sequence continues at coordinate 37,275 of JAWQEG010004249.1, forward strand.
AGTAGACGCTTGACATAATGCTAATAAATACTTGTATTCACAACTATATATTACACTCAGTCCCTCACCATTACCATACAGGCTAAATGATTTACTGGGCCTGTGTTAAATGCCATGTGTTAATAATTTCAGCATCATATCAAGAGCCTACTGTATAACAAGCTGACCATAAAAGTTATATGTAATGTTGTCTGGTTGTAAATGAATCTTCTTTTCAACTATTCAATGGTATTTATTCAGCATACATCATAGAAAGTGGACAAAAGGGGTTCAACACCAGCGTATGCTGAGAGGTTAACAGACTCCAATCATTATGTTAATCTTGCATCTTGTGTTTTAAACCCATTACCTGTCTTAACTTGGAAATATAGACTGTATATATAAAAATTATATCCAACACAAGCAATCAGACAGTTCCGGTTGTATGACGAAGCATGTAAAGTAAAACCAAGATAGCTGTATACAGTATTGAATGCATGCAACTTATTTCTGTGATTTAGTCTGAATAATTCACTCCTAGAGAGAGGTAACAATAATCGATCTAAAATCATGCTGTCCTCTTAACACAAATTTACAGTTAGACAGACTTCCAACATTAGAAACGGTAACAGTATACTAATCCTCTCCAGGGTATCTAAAAGAAATATAAAAATGTGTGACTTTTCTACGGCACTACTAGGGAGACAGAATTATTCCAAGACAACCAAAGAAGCAAGTTACAACACCACTGCAGAAAACACAAATGTCCTGTATTTACCCCCAGGGATGACAACAGGTTTGTGGAGGGTTACAAGGAAGTGTTATGTAATATGCCAGCCAGGGTGTAGCCTCCTATGGTTACAAGATGCATGAGTTACAGGAGGATGTGTGAACTGGGCTTACTTCTTTTTGCCCCCAGGTGGCTGCAAGACTTGACCCTTTTCCTTCCCTCGCAGACGAACCCCTGCAATAAATTCAATAGTACATAATAAATTGATCATAACAAATTGCATATATAAACTTCTGCATATGGTTTAGAAATTCATATAAAAATGTCACTGCTATCTTTAAGCTACGTCATTACTATTCAAGAAGTTTAGAGTTACAGTATGAGAATGGTAGACAACCCACCTATGGCTCGCTCTATCTTTCCGAGGACACTCTGATTTGGCACTGCCTTGCCTTGTTCATACTCCTGGATAACCTGTGGCTTCTCACTGATGCGCTGCAGGAAAGCATAGCAGTGAAGATGATAATACAAATAAATGACCATTACGCTGAATTAAATTTTGTCAAACCAAAAGTTAAATGAAATGTATACATTTATCATGAAGTAACTGAATTTCCATGTCAGTCCCCTGTGGCCTGCACTTGTTTTAAATTGCAATTGAATACTGGCGTATAATATCCAAGCATCTCAGATAGTGAGAACAGGTAATTTCTGCACTGAGAGATGAACCTGAATGATAAACCTTGAACAAAAAGGATTTCCTTGAGAGATTCTAAATCATCTGACATTCATCTGGGCATGAAACAACTGAGCTTACAGTGGCAAGGTCCTTCTGTGTCCACTTCTTGGCCTGCCGCCCTTGCTGAATAAGGCGTCCTACATCAGCTGGCACCTTTTCATGCCTCAGTTCCTCAGTCTCTCGGTCCAGCTTGGCCGTGTTGAGTGACGTGCTGTGCTGCTTGTTGCTCGCTGCACCATCTGTTCACCAAACATGGATACATTAGACTTTTACATCAGTATCAATAGTATATCCTCGAAACTTTCTCACAAACACTACCATTTTATACTCTAGATCTTACATACCATTAAACATTAACATTTATGAAGTTTGCCTGATACAAGACTGGAACGATAAACACGTGAGATAACTCTAGTATTTAAAAATAATCTTAAACATTAAGCCAATCTCCAAGATGCTTATAGACACATAAAAATAATATTCCTGTCCTCTGCATCTTTTGGTAAGGTGTGTCTTATTTCTAAGTGACTGCCTGAAGGAGATGATGTTGGTAAGAACAAGAAGCAAATAAGGGATGAGCCATAACTCTTCAACATATAATACTCAATGTTCTCCTAATAACAACTTTGGAAACATTAATTAAGTACCGGTAACACGTACATTTGGCGCTGGTCTCAATTGCCATTCCACTTCTTCTGGCTTGGTTTACTGCCTGAAAAAAAAGGAAACATATATTACAATCTTGTGATACAACTACCGTACAGTACAGTGGTAGGTACGGTATCTATGGTACTCGAATACCACTATGGTACAGTACAGTGGTAGGTACGGTATCTATGGTACTCGAATACCACTATGGGCCGTCACACAGAAATCAAATTACCAGGTACTGTATTTTTAGCCTCATTTAAAGTATAGTAATCAAGGACCAATAGGGATAGGGTAACGATCCCAATAAATAGTATATAACATGCGATATGGATTAAATAGTTAATACGGTAATTATAGTATATTGTGTGTATAAATAATCCAAACCTGATCTGACCTAACATAACCTATTCTAATTAGGGCCTCGGCAGAGAACCGAGAATTAAATGCATGATAACAATCAATTTTGAATGAAACTATCATTTCTCCATCTATTTCCTTTTTTTTTTTAGGGGACAATCTTGGAATGTAAGGATTTGATGTTTTTTTTTTAAATATATACATGAATTGATTTGTGGTAAAGTTGCATTAAATGGTGAAACATAATGAGACAATTATTACTAAATTAATCCCATAGTGGCGGGTTGAATATTTTTTGGGGAGAGACCATCTTGGAATGCAAGGAATTAATGTTTTTTTTTTTTTTTAAATATGAATTGATTTGTGGTCTAGTTGCTTTAAATGGTGAAACATAACGAAACACAAATATTACTAACGTTAAATCCCATCGTGGCAGGTTGAATAAATTATCATGATAAATATATACAAGTCCTTCTCATTAACTAACTAACAATTCGTGTATATTCCAGACCGTGTAATTAAACCATGGTAACTTAGAAATACGAAAACACATACACACACACACACACACACATACACACGCTACTCCTTTCACACATTACATTCCTTTGTAGTAGCCTTATCATGGTCTCACCTGCTCCGTCTTGAGCTGGGAGGTTTTCTGGGGTTTCTTTCGTAATACAGTGACCGTGTCCCAGTCGCTATCGGCCATGGTTAAACAATATAAAAGAGGAAACTTCTCGACTTGAGTGTACACACCACCACTAAAACCCAGTATCAGTGTTGTCAACATTCCAGGTCTGATGGACTAAATTTCCCCAACTTTAACATCAGAATTTTCCTTTTTACCTCAGAAATTCCCTGTTTACTCCTGAAGATAATCGCACGTTTACCATCTTCTTGATATTTCGTCTGATAGAAATTTCCCTATTTACTCATGATCAATCTTTATATACAGTAATTTTCCCCATTAATACATCGGTCCTAGGACCCTTCCTGTTTCTTGCTCTCATCAGCGATATTGATACTAATGTTGAGCACTCCATCACATCATCATTCGCTGATGATACGACAGTAACGAGGAAGGTGAAGTACCAAACATTGGCATACAATTAGGCCCCAACCAGACACGAGGAAGGACCTGTTATATTGAGGCCCCAAAACAAACTTCCTGAGATTGAAGACACTAAGGGCCAATACCTTCAGCAGGACAGGGCCTAAACTCTTCAACAGTCTTCATCTGTAGGCTACCTGAGAAACATGTCAGCTTGCAGTGTGGATGTCTTCAAGAGACATCTTGACAACTTCCTGCAGAAGATACCAGACCCCGCCCTACCCACGTACCAGACGTGGCCCCACTACAATAAGCTGGAGCACCGCATCCCATTATACTTGAGGCAGAACTGGGGATACAGCGGCACTTCGTGTAGCTGAGGGTGTTAGCCAGAAATCCTCACAAGGTAAGGTATGGCCCAGGGCACACGGACGCTTAATTTGTGGTGGCCACTCAAGGACTACACACAGTAGAGGGAACGTGGCTTGCCATATAGGTTTCCATTGTTTTGTAGTGAACCCATACACACGAGTGTGTCGGCTTCTGTGGCGAAGAGACGCGGATTCCCTCCACGCGTGGGGGCGATTTGTGTATTGGATCGTGGCACACGGACCACATTTGATCGCTCGATGGCCTGCAAATTTTCCCACCTCTATTGGGTATCAATACGCCCACCACTGGGCCTGTCGTTTCCATTCCGCTGCCAGTCGTACACACGGGCCATTCTGCGATGTAACCATAAATCGCCATTATCAGCCAATCAAGCATGGCGACCACAAAGCGCCCGTATGTTCCTGGCCCAATTCCCTATGTCTAGGGAAATCTTCCCATACCTGGCAATACCGAGTTCCTTAACAACAACCACGACCGATATTAGCCCTTCTTGCATTGAGGACAGAATTAATTACTCACTAGGTCACCTAGTATCTTATACACCAAATGTATACACAATTTCAATCTTTCAGTATGTGTTAATCAAGTATACATAAAATTCTATTGATGGTATGGATTAATTACAGATCATCCCGAGTGTGAGACCGTACGAAGGAAGATCAACAACAACATGTCGCCATCAGAGGTAAATGTCAGTCTTTCTTCCTTCCTGTCCATCTCTTTTTTATGTAGATTTTGCTTTTATTCTATGTGTATCTGTATATCCTGCTGAGGTAGTGGTGGTGAAGGGGTTGTGACAGTTCAAAGGTGGTTATCCCAAAGCATGTTGTTGTTCTAAAATTAGTGGCATTCGTTTTCTGTGACTTTGGTAATAGAGAAAATGTCGTCGAATTTGAGATGACTGCTGTATATTTTATTTGAGATGATTGCTGTATATTTTATTTGAGATGAATGGTGTATAATTTATTAGAGATGATTGATTTGAGATGACTGGTGTATATTGTATTTGAGATGAATGGTTGTATAATTTATTAGAGATGACTGGTGTATATTGTATTTGAGATGAATGGTTGTATAATTTATTAGAGATGATTGATTTGAGATGACTGGTGTATATTTTATTTGAGATGAATGGTTGTATAATTTATTAGAGATGATTGATTTGAGATAGCTGGTGTATATTTTATTTGAGATGAATGGTTGTATAATTTAATAGAGATGAGTGATTTGAGATGACTGGTGTATATTTTACTTTAGATGACTGATGTAGGCCTGTATTTTATTAGAAATGACTGATGTATATTTTGTTTGAGATGAATGTGT
>JAWQEG010004250.1:0-7500 GCA_033782935.1 Petrolisthes cinctipes
GGAGACTTGTGTTAATTATAAAAGCATTAGGTAAGAAACACACTTGTAGATAGCATCGAGACAGAATGAAAACTAATGGAGGCCGTAATAATGGGGTAAAATTTTAGCCTTTGATCCTTTATATTAATATGGAGCGGTAAAAAACTATGTTACAGACTCGCCTCCTCTGATACACACAGTCATATAAACATGTACACTTACTCTCAACACTGGCAAGCAGATACTACACAATAAAAAACATATTATTATTATTATTATTATTATTATTATTATTATTATTATTATTATTTCACAAGGCCTCTATTGTTGAGAGAGAGAGAGAGAGAGAGAGAGAGAGAGAGAGAGAGAGAGAGAGAGAGCTAAGACCAATGGGTATGCTTGGTGTGTGTGTGAGAGGAGAGAGAGAGAGAGGGGAGGAGAAAGAGAGAGAGAGAGAGAGAGCTAATACCAATGGGTATGCTTGGTGTGTGTGAGAGAGAGAGAGAGAGAGAGAGAGCTAATACTAATGGGTATGCTTGGTGTGTGTGAGAGAGAGAGGGGAAGAGAAAGAGAGAGAGAGAGAGCTAAGACAAATGGGTATGCTTGGTGTGTGAGAGAGAGAGAGAGAGAGAGAGAGAGAGAGAGAGCAAAGACTAATGGGTATGCTTGGTGTGTGTGTGAGAGAGAGAGAGAGAGAGAAAGAGAGAGACAGAGAGCTAAGACAAATACTGTAGGTATGCTTGGTGTGTGTGTAAGGACAGTGTGTGTGTTGAGGGTAAGATGGGTGTGTTTGGCTCGTGCTATGCTTCATGTGTATTCTGTCCATCTCGTCCTCACCCTGACCTCTGACTTCACACGTGGCTCTCTCAGATTGCCTGCCTGCCTGCCTTCACCCTAACTAACCCTTTCCTTCCCTAACCCCCTTTTTTACATATTGCCATAAAAGTCCCCCTCAGTCTTAGATTATTTCCCTTTGTCCACCCAACACCCAGGTATCACACACACACACACACACACACGTCCTGTCTTTGTCTCACACACACATTCACTCACACACACACGTCCTGTCTCTCTCTCTCTCTCTCTCTCTCTCTCTCTCTCTCTCTCTCTCTCTCTCTCTCACTAATTTCCTGGTACTCGTCTTGTACCCTCCTTCCTATAATGATGGTAATAGCAATTACGTCATACAAATTGTTTACATTCAGCCACATCATCTCATGCATCACAACTCATAAGCTCCTTCACTTTTGTTACATTGGAGTGTCTTGATTCCTCCAAAGTATACCAGGAAACAGGACCAGATGAACAAAAATAATGGTGTTCTGTTGCTTGGAATAGTTTGGAATAATTCTTTGCTTTAGATTTACTAACACTATACTTCCCCCTTAATACTTGATAATAGATCATCTGATTGAATGATTCACACGATTGTTGGAAACGATTTAACATGAAGAATTTTGAGTGCAGTGTGGGAAAGCAGAAGAAACCACGTGAGGTATTATTTTAGAAATTATAGTATATACTCTATATGTTTTTTAACCAAGCTATTTGACTTTTGTTTTGACTATAAGTAGAGTTAATTAGGTGTATAGAACCACCACTAAAAACATTATAGTGATAGATGGAGTGTCTGTGAACTTTCCTTGTCATTGACTTTTGTTCTGACTGTAAGTAGAGTTAATTAGGCATATAGAACCAGCACCAGAAACATTATAGTGATAGATGGAGTGTCTGTGAACTTTCCTTGTATGGTGACTGTACACTAATTCTCGTATCAGAGGTTATAATACTCACCTCATGAGACCTTTGCACTCACACCAACTCCATAAGCTTATCGTGAAACTGGTGTACCGTGGCCGTCGTTACCTTTTGTGGTGTCATTCTCTATTGGTGTTCTTTAGAGAGTTGGTTTGTGTTTTAATTGTTTATTATGAAGGGCGACTTCAATTTGATAAAGTTTCTGACCAGTGCCAGACATCATAAACATTCATTACCAACGTGTGTGTGTGTGTGTGTGTGTGTTTTTTTTTTTTTTTTTTTTTTAGTATAATGTGTGTTGATTCTGTTGGTATTATTGTTGTGACGTAACGTGTATAGTCTGGCCGTAACCAAAATGAAGGTACCGGTATGTAATTCACCTGCCTCTTACCTGTAGGAGAGAGACTCCTCCTTTGTATGGTGACTGTGTCGGTGGTTGGCGTCTCTCTCTCTCTCTCTCTCTCTCTCTCTCTCTCTCTCTCTCTCTCTCTCTCTCTCAAATATTTCTCGTGTGTGCGTGTGTGTGTGTGTGTGTGTGTTGGAGTATATTTAGGGGTGTGGCTTGGGTGTGCCCAGGTTCAATGGTGATTGAACATTGTACTTGTGAGATATTTTACAGTCTCTTAATCGTATGTTTGTGTACCTCGAGTGTGAAGTGTGTGATGTATTTGTGATTAAACTGTACTTTTGATTGTAGTAACTAACTCACTATGTATTCATATGTGTATAATAATTTCATCAACACCAAAATGCACGTGTTACTGGTAGGGTTGTCAGAATATGTATATGTAGCCTATATGTATATGCAATAAGGTCAAAGTCCCACCTTTATTGCCCTTGCCATCCCACCCTTCAGTATTCTACCTGGGTCATTCATAGTCCCAGATCTAAACAATGCCGTCAGGGTAAGCATTGTAAATTGGCCCTTATGCATATTGAAGAGTAGGGTGGCGGGTGGGGAATTACTGATGGCGTTATTAAGGTAATGCCCAGACCCACCGCGGTATTCCCCTGGTGAGTTATGCCCAGGTAAGGTCTTGCCCTTCATCCCATTCCACCTCCCTCCTACCCTTGTTCATGTGTGTGTGTGTGTGTCTGTGCATGACCCTCTCCATATTCACTTCCTCTGCTGTCATTTGTCTTGGCTTCCTCCTGACCGTGACCAACCCTTCTGCTAATCATGACGGTGTTTCTTTTACCCTGTCCATATCACACAGTCTCTTTTTCTCTCTCTGACCATCACCTTTACTTCTCCTGTCCTTAACTGTGTGGACGAGGCCTCCCCTCTATGACTGTAGATAAATGTTCAACCATTATATCTCTATCATTCTGAAAGGTAGGATGTAATACACGAAAGTACTTACTGTGTTGCCTGTGATTTCTCCTGTGGTTATTTTGCATATATATATATATATATATATATATATATATATATATATATATATATATATATATATATATATATATATATATATATATATATATATATATATATATATATATATATATATATATATATATATATATATATATATATTATAATCCATTCTGCCATCGACAAATTATCTTACACTCGTGCGAATATGGTAATTTGCACCAATTTGGCAGTGGTGCATTAGACCGACGTATCTCTATAAGATCATGTGTCTGTGTGTTCGTCGAGGCTACAAATGACTGTACGTGGATGTGTGTGTAGGATATATCTGTGTACATACGTGTGTGTATATGTGCTTGGAAGTGATTATGTATTATGTATGTGGTGTTGTGGGTGGTGTTGTACTGGTGGTGTGTGCATGGTGAGTTGGGTGAGGGTGAGGCTTTGTCTTGCAAGGTCTCAGTTATGTTGTGTCTTCTGCCCTTCCCCTCTCTCAGATTTGATTATTATTATTCACATCCTCCTCGTTGTCTTACATTTCCAAATCTTACTCGTTCTCTTTCATTCCCAACTTTCCTTTCTTTCTACCCCATTTTTCTTCTTCTTCTTTCCATTGCACTTCATGGACTCCCTTCTCTTATTCCTCTTTTCTCTCTGGTCCTCCTCTTCTCTACTTTTTCTCTTCTCCTTCTTCCCACCTCCTCCTCCTACTCCTCCTCCTCCTGCTCCTCCTGCTCCTCCTCGAGCAGGGACCATAGGTGGCTTTATTAGTGTGCCGACGTGGAGGTTGCAATTCATTATACATTCAGACGACCGCATCCAATATGAGACGCTGTAATCTCCACCGTACCCCTGATTATTCTGCCCTCCTGCCCTCCCTATGCCCCCTCCTGCCCTCCTTATGCCCCCTCCTCCTCCTCCTCCTTCCCTCTCATGTTCTCCTTACCCCTCCTTTACCCCCCTTCCCATCCTCCCTTAACTGGAGAAACAGAAGGTGGGGATTGTGGTGAAGAGGAAGGGGAGGTGACGGAAAGGAACCAAATGAAAGGGAAAAATTGTGTGGCTCACGTGAGATTGATTGAGATGTTAAGGTTTATTTTTATTTTTGTTTTATACATCAACCTCGGGACTGTTTGTTGGCTGTCAGGAACTTGTAATTCTTTGCGAGGAGGTCCCTAGATTATTGAGTGATGAAGGTTTAAGTTGTTGGATCTTCACATGTGTCACAAGAGTTGGAAGCAGTGCATGGAGCTTCATAATGTTGGATATTCTCCTCTTCCCCTCAAGATGATGATGATGATATCTTATTTATTGATGCACGTCAGTATGTGGAGTGGTTTTATTTATTTATGCACGTCAGTATGTGGACAGGTTTTATTTATTTATGCACGTCAGTATATGGAGAGGTTTTATTTATTTATGCACGTCATTGAGAGGTTTTATTTAATTATGCACGTCAGTATATGGAGGGGTTTTCTTTTCTGGGAGGGAGGCTGTGGGGGTTGGGAGACGATCGAATTTACCTCAAAAAAAAAAATATATATATGTTGAGGGATCAGAGTTTATGATATACTGTAGCCTTGTCAATTTTTCTCCCCTTCTTAACTCAGACCACCACGACCCCCACCAACCCCTTCCCCTACCACCCTCCGCTTTCCCATACCCTGCCCCTCCTTCCCTGCCACCCCCCCCCCCTTCTTTTTCCTGCCCTCTGTGCCCTACCTCACCCTAAGCACGTGCCCAATGATCCAATAAGTTGTCCCTCCCTGCCTACCTGCCTCCCTACCTACCTGTCTGAATACCTGCCCTCTGCCCCTTCACCTTGCCCTTCCCGACCCCAAGCACGTGTTCCAATTAACTCTTTCCTTCTTTATGCATTCCTCTAGTCTTTTTTATCTCTTCTGTCTATTCCTCTGTTCTTTCCTTCTTTATGCATTCCTAATCTTTTTTTATCTCTTCGCTCTATTCCTCTGTTCTTTCCTTCTTTATGCATTCCTAGTCTTTTTTATCTCTTCTGTCTATTCCTCTGTTCTTTCCTTATTTATGCATTCCTCTAATCCTTATCTCTTTCTTCAATTCTTTCTTTCTTCGGTATATTCCACTATTCTTTCAATATTCTGTCTGTTCTTCTATTCTTTCATTATTCTGTCTGTTTCTCTATTCTTTCTTTCTTATGTCTGTTGTTTCTTTATTCTTTTTTTTTCTTTTTTTTTTATTCGGTCTCTTCCTTTCTTCTATCTTTTTGTGTGCTTCATTTTCTCCATTCGTTCGTTCTGTTCTTCCTTCTTTCGTCGTTTCACATGTAATATATTATCTAGTTGACATCATAGACAAAAACCACAAGCCTTTACATCATTGTCAGTATATATTAGCAGAGGTTAAAAAAAAAAAAAAAAAAAAAAAAGACAAGTTGTATAAATAAACTACAAATTTATTACCGTATGAGAACTGTGATATTTTATAGCCATTATACTAAGGCATAGTAACATTTTATTATGAGTTAGTAGTATCCTATGCAGTTTTGAATTTCATATTAATCAGTCATATGGAAGCTGGATGCTAACTTATACATTGAAAGGCTCAAAGAATTGTTTTTACCTACTGTCCTTGAGAGTGAGAAGTGATAGAATCTTTCACGACTTTAATTGGTGTTGGCAAAGGTGATCATAACACATGCAGCACTTGTGGGAAATGCCAATAAACTAATAAACTCAGCAACAGACACAACCCAAAACATATATACACATTTATATAATTATGAATGAATTAATTGACTAGTTTTCCTCTCAAGAGTGGTTATTCGTCAGGCATTTCATAATATAAACTTGATAATAATGAATTTACTAGTTTTTTTTTTCTCATAGTGGTTATTCGTCAGACCATCAAGGCATTTCATAATATAAACTTGATAATAATCCTGCAGAGACCTGTATGTATGATATAAACACCTAGAAAGAAAGTATTGACAATGGTGAGTAATGAGGGGGACTAAGAAACTCATATTAAGAACCCTGTTGTCGTGTATGAGAATTGGTGGCTTCTGATTTCTCCTGACCATGCCACGAAACAAACAACCTCCTTCCATATAGATGTGTGTGTTTCGTGGCTGTATTTGAAGGACTCGTTCGTTTACCTATAACAATTTTCAGACTACATCACAGGGTCCTTAATTAATTAAATATGATTCTCAAATTAATCTGAACTAACTATATTTCCTTATATTTTGAATTTTATTATTATTATAGGTATATTTTTCTCTGTTTTTTATTTTTTATTTTTTTATTATTATTTTTTTTTATTTTTATTCCTCGTCGGCTTGTGAGAAACCTTCATCTTTGCTATCTATTGCTATTAATATTATGACCAGACAACCTCGGTTTTTTTATCGTTTGTCGTGTGTGGTGTGTGAATATATCGCATCATAATAATACACACTCTCTCTCTCTCTCTCTCTCTCTCTCTCTCTCTCTCTCTCTCTCTCTCTCTACGTTCACATCGCCCCTCTACCACCGCTTCTTTATTTATTTTTATTTTCTTTTTTTTTTCTTTTAATTCCGACCCTACTATTACATTCCCTTACAGACTCTATAACTGCATAATAATATTCTCTCCATGTCTCTTTGTCTTTGGTTGTCTGTCTATCTTTGTATGTCATATTTCTCATTCTCATTTTTTTTTCATTTTCATTCTTTATCATTTTCATTCTTTCTCATTCTTTATTATTATCATTCTTTATTATTCTCATTCGTTATCATTTTCATTCTTTATCATTCTCATTCTTTATCAATTAATTCTTTATATTCTCATTCCTTATCAATCTCATTCTTTATCATTTTCATTCTTTATCAATTAATTCTTTATATTCTCATTCCTTATTATTCTAACTCTTTATCATTCTAACTCTTTATACTCTCATTCCTTATCATTCTCATTCTCATTCATTCTCATTCATTCTCGTATATATTTTTTTTTTTACTCTTTTTTTTTTTTTTTTTTTTTAATGATGGTCATGAAGGATTATTCAGGTAGGAGATACAGGTATGGAAATAGGAACTACTCAAGATTAATAGACCCGGTTTCTATTTCTCATTCACTCCCGGGACTTTCACTGGACAAGCGTTTCTTCTTCTTCTGTTCTTTAAAAACTATCTACACTTATATATATATTTTTTTATTATTGTTTTTATTCATTTTGTCTTTACCTATTTGTTTATATTTTCAATTCATTCATTCCATGGCCCATTGTTTTATTTATTTTATCTTTGCACTTTGAATCAATTATTGCATTTTATATTTATTTTGCACTTTTAATTCATTCATTCCACGACCATTGATTATACATATTATTTATTATCTTTTCATACATTCTATTACGATTGTTGTATTTA
>JAWQEG010004250.1:12500-16609 GCA_033782935.1 Petrolisthes cinctipes
CGTCCAGCCTCCCATCAGTTACCAAGCCACATTTACACTTTTTCCCCTCGTGTTTCCTCTTCTTCCATCCCCCTTCCCATCCGTAGCTCCTTGCATCACTGACTATTCTCCTCTCTACCTCTCCTCCCCATTTTATTTCCCTCCCCGACTTCATAATTATATTCCCTCTCCTCCTCTCTACCTCTCCTCCCCCTTTTATTTCCCTCCTCCTTTTATTTCCCTCCCCGACTTCATATATTCCCTCTTCTCCTCTCTACCTCTCCTCCCCCTTTTATTTCCCTCCCCATTTTATTTCCCTCCCCGACTTCATATATTCCCTCTCCTCCTCTCCTCCTTCCTGGCTTCTCACATACATACCCTCCCCTTTTACTTCTCTTCCCAACTTCATATTTTCCCTCTCCTCCTCCCTGGCTTCTCACATACTCTCCCCCTCTTATTTCCTTCCCCGACTCCATATTTACCCTCTCCTCCTCTCTGGCTTCCCACATACCCTCCCCCTTTTATTTCTCTTCCTAACTCCATATTTACCCTCTCCTATTCCCCTCTCCTTCTCTCCTCCTTCCTGGCTTCTCACATACCCTCCCACTCTTATTCACCCGATGCAGGACTTTTGACCGTGACTCGCAATTCAAAATTTGTATCCATGTCTTGTTGAAGTTTCGAATCATTTGACATACTAGTGAACCAATTACAACGCTTATTCTGTTTCATATTTGCTTGAACTCGCTGAATACTCGATCAGGCTATACGAAGCAAGCCTGGATACATATTTTGGATTGCGGGTGTACAGTCACGAGCACTAATAAGTATCCAGGTGTGCTTCGAATACCAAGAGATAGTAAATAAATGCATAAATAAGATCTCCATTGGAATTATATAGTTCATTGGCGATTGATTTGGACTGTTCAATAAAGCTTCAACTAAAGCTGTATACTTCTTATTTATGCTCGTGACTGTACGTGTAGGGAGAATGTTCATAATTATAATGCCAAGGGAAGCACCTCTTGTTGTGTCATTAGTGCCACACCTTCACCAGTGTCAATTAGAACCATTACCTTGCCTTTATTAGCTCTCCTTCCAAGAGATAATTATCATCATTATCAACATTGTTCCCGGTACTGCTACTCACTACGGTAGCTATAACTATAGAACCAGAAGCTTAAGTACACACACACACACACACACATACACACACACACACACACACACATACACACACATACACACACACACACATACACACACATACACATATACGCACATACACACACACACACACATACACACATACGCACATACACACACATACACATATACGCACATACACACACACACACACACAAACAAACAATAACACAAACACACACAAACAAACAAACAAAAAACTACCACAAACACCAACACACACACAAACACACACCGCTATGGGTACATTTTCCAGCGTATCTCTACCTCCTGCTGACACAGTGTTTGTTTACCTTTATCCTCATGACAGCTGCTGGCTCCTCCCTTCACACCTTTATTTACACTTACACAGGGTTTTATTTATACCTACAATATATTTTGATACCCCATGTGGCTGAGAAGAGGAGTGGGTAGTAGAGAGTATAGGTAGACAGGCCCCCCCCCTTCCCTCTCCAACCCCCCCTTCCCTCTCCAACCCCCCCTTCCCTCTCCAACCCCCCTTCCCTCTCTAACCCCCCATTCCCTCTCCAACCCCCCTTCCTTCTCCCTCAAACCCCCCTTTCCTCTCCAACCCCCCTTTCCTCTCCAACCCCCCTTCCCTCTCCAACCCCCCTTCCTTCTCCAACCCCCCTTCCTTCTCCAACCCCCCCTTCCTTCTCCAACCCCCTTCCCTATCCAACCCCCCTTCCCTATCCAACCCCCAGACCTTATAACAGGGGGGGGGGGGGGCTCTCTTTCCTTACAACATTCCCTCCCCAACCCCCAGACCTTATATATAACAAGGGGAGGGTGGCTTCTTTCCTTACAACCCCCCTCCTCCCCAAGCCCCAGACCTTATTAAAGGGGGGGGGACTCTCTTTTACAACCCCATCCTCTCCAAACCCCGACCTTATAACAGGGGGGATGGGGGGCTACTTTCCTTACTAACCCCCCTTCCTCCACCCCCAAAAACTTAAAACACAGGGGATAGGGGGGGGGGCTACTTTCCTTACAACCCCCTTCCTCCTCCCACCCCTCCCCCCCAACCCCTAGTCGTCCTCTTAGGGCTTTATTGCACCAGTTGGTATGCTCTCTAGTATATTTTCTCCCTAGTGTTATCGTCGTCCCCTAGGTGGTGCTCTCCATGGTCCTTGGTACATAGTGTTGGGTAGTGTCGCCTTGCAAGCATTATGGTGTCCTGATAACGTCGTGTTGTGTGTGTGTTTGTGTGCGTGTGTTGTGTTTGTGTGTGTGTGTGTGTTGTGTGTAGTGTGTGTGTGTGTGTGTGCGTTTGTGTGTGTGCGTTTGTGTGTGTGTAGTGTGTGTGTGTGTGTGTGTGTGTGTGTGTGTGTGTGTTGTGTGTGTGTGTGTGTCAGGTTTTCCACTTGCAAGTCTGGTGTTAATTAGTTTGAGATTTTTTTTTCCCGGTACAAACACGTTTTCTGAATGTTTGGGTTGTATTATCTTTCTCACATTCGTCTATGCCTTCCTCCTTAATTAACACTAAAAAGGTCTAAAATCTCGGTTGATAATGAAAATGTCAAAGAACCGAATATTTACCAGTTCATAGCAGTCAAATTGTGATTCATATTTGGCGTGAGAAGTATATAGGGGAGGTGGTCGAGTGGTTAGTGTTCTGGACTCATATCCTAGAGGTCGGGAGATCGATTCTCTCAGGTGAGGGCCTGAGAATATTTACTCTTCCGATTTGAGTTTGAGGCACTAACTATAAGGCCACCGAACGTCGTAAAACACCCTCGCTGGTACCATAACAGTTGCAGTATTTGGGAATAACCCTCACTTCCCTCCCTCTGTGGCTGGGTACCAGTTCGGAAGTCGTGACGTGTGTGTGTGAGCAGTAGTTGACCTGGGCCACGGTAACGGGCATAATTAAGCCTATGTCCAGTGTTGGAACATATATAAAAAAATATATATATATATATATATTATATATATATATATATATATATATATATATATATATATATATATATATATATATATATATATACTGTATATATATATATATATAGGTAAACACACACACTCTCTCTCTCTCTCTCTCTCTCTCTCTCTCTCTCTCTCTCTCTCTCTCTCTCTCTCTCTCTCATTTCCCTAACACCATAAAACTTCATCAGACAAAACTAACCCTTCCAGTGCTTCCAACGGTACTTCGACCCTCGCCTACGCTAAGGGGGTAAAGAAACAAATGCTCGTGACTGTGCATTCATCTCAGTACCATCGTCTCTCTGCTGGTGTTGTCCCCCCCCCCTAACCCTACTACTACTACTACCTCTCTCTCTCTCTCTCTCTCTCTCTCTCTCTCTCTCTCTCTCTCTCTCTCTCTCTCTCTCTCTCTCTGACGTCTTGCGATATATAAAACGTATATACTCTCTCTCTCTCTCTCTCTCCTCTCTCTCTCTCTCTCTCTCTCTCTCTCTCTCTCTCTCTCTCTCTCTCTCTCTCTGATGTCTTGCGATATATAAAACGTATACATTTTTTTAAATATTTTATCTAGACCTCCATCTTGTGTCCGTAATAACGTGCAGTAATTTTAGTACGAATTGGAGTGTTGAAATTGCATGTTTCTTTAGCTACACGACTTTTTTGTCTGTGTTGATGTCGCGGTGGGGTAGTAGTTGTCTTCTTAGCCACCAGTTATTGTGTGTGTGTGTGTGTGTGTGTGTGTGTGTGTGTGTGTGTGTGGTTACTTTCCTGTGTGTGTGTGTGTGTGTGTTTATTTGTGTGTGGCTACGTTCCTGTTTGTGTGTGTGTGTGTGTGGTTACGTTCCTGTGTGTTTGTGTGTGTGTGTGTGTGTGGTTACGTTCCTGCGAGTGTATTTGTGCTGTGTGTGCTTACGTTCCAGCGAATATGTGTGTGGGTTTTTGTATGTGCGCGTGTGTATGTGTATGTTTGTGTGTGGTTGCGTTCCTGCGAGTGTGTG
>JAWQEG010004251.1:0-2500 GCA_033782935.1 Petrolisthes cinctipes
CGAATGGAACAAATTACCAGAAGAAGTGGTGTGTGTCAAAAATACACACACATACACACACACATACATACACACACACACACACACACACACACACAGCATTCTAAAAAGAGTAATAGACGAATGGAATAAATTACCAGAAGAAGTGGTGTGTGTCAAAAACATACACACACACACACACACACACACATACATAAACACACACGCGCACATATACACACACAAGCAAGTAGAGTGGTTGAAATATAATTAAATAAAATCACACACACATATACACACATACACACACATATATATACACACAAACGCACACACACACACGCACATATATACACACATATTTACATACACACATACACACACAGATACACACACAAAAAAAAAATTAGATTGGTTCCGTTGAAAATGTGTGTAACGAATGAACTCCAAACAATAACAACAGAGAACAACAACAACAACAACGGTAATACAAAGACGAGCAGTTGCAGGGGGAAAAACAACAACAGAACAACAATAATAACAACGGGTCAACAACAATAAAGGGTCAACTAGAGGGAAAAACAACAATAAAAGGTCAACTAGAGGGAAATAACATCAATAACGGGTCAACAACAACGACAAAAACAACAACAACAATAAGGGGTCAACGAGGAGGAAAAAACAACAATAAAAGGTCAACAACAACAAGAACAACTATAAGGGGTCAACTAGGAGGAAAAAACAACAATAACAGGTCAACAACAACAATAACAACGGGTCAGCCTGGGAAATAACATCAACAACAGGTCAACAATAACAATAATAATAACGAGTCAACAACATCAATAACGGCTCAACAACAACAACAACAACAACGGGTCACCGAGGGAAAAAAAAACAACAATAGCGGGTCAACAACAACAATAACAGGTCAACAACAACAATAATGAGTCAACAACAACAACATCAATAACGAATCAACAACAATAACAGGTCAAAAACAACAACAACAATAACAGGTCGTCAACAACAACAACAACAATGGAAGGACAAAAATTCATAGCTGCCCATTTTTTTAGGTAAACAAAAAAACAAAAAAACAAAAACAACAACAAATAACGAGTCAGTGAGTAAAAAAAAAAAAAAATACGGTATAGAAAAAAAGTGTCTTAGAATGTTATTAATTATGGTAAATATTGAAAGAAAGAAATTACTGAATAATTACCAAAATGTCTTAGAATGTTATAAATAATACAGGTAAATAAACTTACATTAAGTGAATAAATTAATTAATAAATAATACAGGTAAACTATCTAACAATAAATAAATAAAGGAATAAATAAATACAGGTAAACAAACTAACAATAAATAAATAATTAATACAGGTAAACTAACTTATAATAAATGTATAAATAGTGAATTAATACGCTTCTATTTTTTCAGTATTGTAGGTGAAGGTTGTGTATATACCCTGACCCCACTTGTTGATGCCACGGGTCACTCCAGAATATTGGTCGGGTCACTACAACGGAAGGTCAGTTGGGTCGGGTCAGGTCGGGTTTGGTTAGGTTGGGTTTAGTTGGGTTAGGTTGGGTTAGGTTGGGTTGGGTTAGGTTGAGTTAGGTTTGGTTGGGTTAGGTTAGGTTAGGTTAGGTTTGGTTTGGTTGGGTTAGGTTAGGTTAGGTTGGGTTGGGTTAGGTCAGGTCGGGTCGGGATAGGTTTGGTTTGTTTGGGTTAGGTTGGGTTTGGTTTGGTTAGGTTGGGTTAGTTGAGTTGGGTTGGGTTAGGTCAGGTCAGGTCAGGTTAGGTTAGGTTGGGTTGGGTTAGGTTAGGTTAGGTTAGGTTGGGTTGGGTTGGTTCGGTTAGGTTAGGTTAGGTTAGGTTAGGTTAGGTTAGGTTAGGTTGGGTTGGTTCAAGTTAGTTAGGTTAGGTTAGGTTAGGTCGGGTTAGGTTAGGTTAGGTTGGGTTGGGTTGGGTTGGGTCAAGTTAGGTTAGGTTGAGTTGGGTCAGGTCGGGTCAGGTTAGGTTTGGTCAAGTTAAGTTGGGTTGGGTTGGGTTGGGTTAGGTTAGGTCAGGTTGGGTTAGGTCAGGTTAGGTTTGAATCGGGTCAGGTTAGGTTAGGTTTGAGTCGGGTTTGGTTAGGTTAGGTTAAAATAAAAATAATAATAACATGTAATAATGAATCTTTTATATATATTTATTTATTTAACATGTATACTGTATATATATATGTATTTTAATTTATTTATTGATTGATTTATTAATTTATTTGCAGGTATATTGTCTTGAATACACCAAAGGAAAACCATGTATGAGAGAAGTTCCATTCACCTATATACCAGGTAAACTGTATTATTTTATTTATTCCCTAATTATTTTATTTATTCTATAATTATTTTATTTATTCCTTAATTATTTTATTTATTCTATAATTATTTTATTTATTCAATAATTATTTTATTTATTCTATAATTATTTTATTTATTCTATAATTATTTTATTTATTCTATAATTATTTTA
>JAWQEG010004251.1:7500-12500 GCA_033782935.1 Petrolisthes cinctipes
TATGTATGTATTAATTCATCTAAACTCGAGTGTATGTATGTGCGTATGTGTGGTTGTTGTTGTTATGATGAGGGAATTACAGTGAAGGAGTCGAAGGAAATAATATTATAGTGTATTTACAGGAATGAAGTAGTAGATAATATTATAGTTTACTGTATTTACAAACATAATAATAATAATAATAATAATATAACTTTTGGTGTAATAATAATAATAATAATAATAATGTTTGGTTTATTTACAGGAGAATGTCAGCAGTGTGTGGTGAGGGAGGGACAGTAAAGGTGTTTAGAGATAATATTATAGCATTTAGTGTATAATATAATAATAATAATAATAATAATGTTTGGTTTATTTACAGGAGAATGTCAGCAGTATTTTCAGATAATATTATAATGTTTGATGTATTTACAGTCGAACATAATAATAATAATAATAATAATAATAACTTTTGATGTATTTACAAACATAATATTATAATGTTTGGTTTATTTACAGGAGAATGTCAGCAGTGTGTGGTGAGGGAGGGACAGTAATAGTGTTTTGAGATAATATTAAAGCGTTTAGTGTATTTTAGGAGAAGATAATAATAATAATAATAATAATATAACTTTTGGTGTAATAATAATAATAATAATAATAATGTTTGGTTTATTTACAGGAGAATGTCAGCAGTGTGTGGTGAGGGAGGGACAGTAATGGTTTTTAAAGATAATATTGACAGTCGAACATCATAATAATAATAATAATAATAATAATAATAATAATGTTTGGTTTATTTACAGGAGAATGTCAGCAGTGTTTTGAGATAATATTATAACGTTTAATGTATTTACAGTCGAACATAATAATAATAATAATAATAATATCACTTTTGGTGTAATAATAATAATAATAATAATAATGTTTTTGTATTTACAGGAGAATGTCAGCAGTGTGTGGTGAGGGAGGGACAGTAATGGTGTTTAAAGATAATATTGACAGTCGAACATAATAATAATAATATAATAATAATAATAATAATAATAATGTTTGGTTTATTTACAGTCGAACATAATAATAATAATAATAATAATGTTTTTGGTTTATTTACAGGAGAATGTCAGCAGTGTGTGGTGAGGGAGGGACAGTAATGGTGTTTAGAGTTAATGTGTCGTCGTCAATGCCTAAAGTAACAGCCAGTCATACCATTAAGTGGGACTATCCTGTCTCATCCATCAACATCTTTAATATCTACACCAACATAACACTACCTAAAGTCCTACACGGTAAATGATGGGGTGTGTGTGTGTGTGTGTGTGTTTGTATGTATGTATGTGTGTGTGTGTGTGTGTGAAAGAGAAAATAATAGAAATAGCTGTGTGTGTGTGTGTGTGTGTGAAATAGAGAAAAAAAAAGACAGCTCTGTGTGTGTGTGTGTGTGTGAAATAGAGAAACCAAAAAACAGCTGTGTGTGAGTATGTGTGTGAAATAGAGAAACAAATAAACAGCTCTGTGTGTGTGTGTGTGTGTGTGTGTACAGTCCATTACAAGTACACACACACACACACACACACTGTACAGTCATGGACAAAAATATCGTGCCCCTCCTGACTTTGAGATACTAGGTTGAAGCTGGTAACACTGTTGATCCCACCTTTAGCGAGAGAGAGAGGTGAGATCAACAGTGTTACCAGCTCAAATGGCTTATTATTTTCTCTTAGGTTATGGAATTGAAGACTTTATTATCATTATTATTTCATCACAGGTTATGGAATTAAAGACATTATTATTATTATTACCATTATTATTATTATTATTACATTTATTATTATTAATACTATTATTATTATTACATTTATTATTAATACTATTATTATTATTATTATTAATACTATTATTATTATTATTATTATTATTATTATTATTATTACATTTACTATTATTATTACATTTATTGTTATTATTATTATTATTAATATTATTATTATTATTATTAATATTATTATTGTTATTATTATTACAGGTTATGGAATTGAAGATGCCATTCCAAAAGTAAAGGATCCGTTTCCAACCCATGTTGTTGTAGCCACGTCTCTGGAGTCATGTTATGTGTACAGGTAAGAAGCCTATTAATGACCGTAGTTGTTGTTGTTGTTCAAGTTCCTCAAGGTGTCTGGCCGAGCAGCCCCGAGCTCCTGAGGAAGGTCATGGCCTGAACCGGGCTTTCCCACAGTGCCCTCAGAGAGTGTATGTTGTGTTGTTGGTGAGTGTGGTTGTGTGTGTTGTAGTCTTCAATAATGTGTTTAATAGAATGGGGTGCTGTGTTGTTGGTGAGTGTGGTTGTGTGCGTTGCAGTCTTCAATAATGTGTTTAATAGAATGGGGTGCTGTGTTGTTGGTGAGTGTGGTTGTGTGCGTTGCAGTCTTCAATAATGTGTTTAATAGAATGGGGTGTTGTGTTGTTGGTGAGTGTGGTTGTGTGCGTTGCAGTCTTCAATAATGTGTTTAACAGAATGGGGTGTTGTGTTGTTGGTGAGTGTGGTTGTGTGTGTTGCAGTCTTCAATAATGTGTTTAATAGAATGGGGTGCTGTGTTGTTGGTGAGTGTGGTTGTGTGCGTTGCAGTCTTCAATAATGTGTTTAACAGAATGGGGTGTTGTGTTGTTGGTGAGTGTGGTTGTGTGTGTTGCAGTCTTCAATAATGTGTTTAATAGAATGGGGTGCTGTGTTGTTGGTGAGTGTGGTTGTGTGCGTTGCAGTCTTCAATAATGTGTTTAACAGAATGGGGTGTTGTGTTGTTGGTGAGTGTGGTTGTGTGCGTTGCAGTCTTCAATAATGTGTTTAATAGAATGGGGTGCTGTGTTGCATCCCTGACAGGCATCTACAATGGTTCCATCCAGCCTCTTCTGATATGTCAGAAGGGCCGGGTGATGGCCACACCACAGCCTGGCCAGGTGGACTCTGTCCTCACGGGGAAGGGAGGATTCAGATGGGTGGATGTCAGGAGGTGGTACATGCAGCTGAGTGTTGTTTTTGAGTGTTTGGATGGACTGATGAGTGATTGGAGTATGGATATTCAGATGGGTGGATGTCAGGAGGTGGTACATACAGCTGTGTGTTGTTTTTGAGTGTTTGGATGGATTGATGGGTGATTGGAGTATGGATGTGTTTTTGGAGATTGGTTTGGGGTGGGCAGGGTGTAAGAAATGATAGTATTTGTGTATGGTATTGTGTACTGGGTATTGTTTTGATGTTCCTTGGCATGTGTGTGTGTTGTGTCATGTAGTGTAGTGGATGGTGTGTGTGTGTGTGTGTTGTGTCATGTAGTGTAGTGGATGGTGTGTGTGTGTGTGTGTTGTGTCATGTAGTGTAGTGGATGGTGTGTGTGTGTGTGTGTTGTGCCATGTAGTGTAGTGGATGGTGTGGGTTTGTGGAGGCTGCAGCAGCAAGTGTTTGTGTGCCTCTCATTTCAAGGTGATCCTTGATTTTGAGGACTTTGGTTTCATAGTGTAGGTGGCCTGTGGGTGTGGTAGCTGTGTAGCCTGTGATTGTCTTTAGGGCTCTGTTCTGTATGGTTTGAAGGGTGTTGTGATGAGTCTCAGTGAGGTTTAAGGTGGTGGTACTTGTTTTATGGTACAGCCACAATCAAATATCCACCAACACTTTCCTTCCATTGTAGTAAATATCTTGGTAATAAAGAACAAAACGTGTATGATTTTGCACCACCTCATAATAATAATAATAATAATAATAATATCCACCGACACTTTCCTTCCATTGTAGTAAATATCTTGGTAATAAAGAACAACACGTGTATGATTTTGCACCACCTCATAATAATAATAATTGAGGGGGTTGAGTTGACATAAGGTGTTGTTGTTGTATGATTATATTTTGATATGATACTGATTTATTTGTACGATGGAAGGAAAGTGTTGGTGGATATTATTATTATCATTATTATCATTATGAGGTGCTGCAAAATCATACACGTGTTGTTCTTTATTACCAAGATATTTACTACGATGGAAGGAAAGTGTTGGTGGATATTATTATTATTATTATTATTATTATTATGAGGTGGTGCAAAATCATACACGTGTTATTCTTTATTACCAAGATAATTATTTACTACGATGGAAGGAAAGTGTTGGTGGATATTTGATTATGACTGTACATTGGAGTGCCTTGATTCTTCCAAAGGTATTATTAAAATAAAATCGACCATTATCTTTCCAGGGATTTTCCAGGGACCTGTTTAAAAAAATCTACCTTTATATTTCCAGGGGTTTTCCAGGGACCTGTTTAAAAAATCGACCATTATCTTTCCAGGGACTTGTTAAAAAAATCGACCATTATCTTTCCAGGGATTTTCCAGGGACTTGTTTAAAAAATCGACCATTATCTTTCCAGGGATGTGTATAAAAAATCGACCATTATCTTTCCAGGGATTTTCCAGGGACTTGTTTAAAAAAATCGACCATTATCTTTCCAGGGACTTGTTTAAAAAATCGACCATTATCTTTCCAGGGATTTTCCAGGGACTTGTATAAAAAATCGACCATTATCTTTCCAGGGATTTTCCAGGGACGTGTATAAAAAATTGACCATTATCTTTCCAGGGACTTGTATAAAAAATTGACCATTATCTTTCCAGGGACTTGTTTAAAAAATCGACCTTTATCTTTCCAGGGATTTTCCAGGGACTTGTTTAAAAAATCGACCATTATCTTTCCATTATCTTTCCAGGGATTTTCCAGGGACTTGTTTAAAAAATCGACCATTATCTTTCCATTATCTTTCCAGGGATTTTCCAGGGACTTGTGAAGCTTATGAGTTGCCAGAATCAGACGGCAGTGATGTTGTGTCCTGTTGTATAACTTGTGACGTGGATCAGGACGGAGAAAACGAAATTATAATTGGAACGTACGAAAAGGTAACTACTTATTATTTATTATTATTATTTTTTTTTTTTTTTTTTTTTTTTTTTTTATTATTATTATTATTATTATTTTTTTTT
>JAWQEG010004251.1:17500-30000 GCA_033782935.1 Petrolisthes cinctipes
ATATAAATAAATAAATCTTAATAGAAGTAATATATTGATAAAAAAAAAAATTAATAGAAGTAATATATTGATGAAAAAAAAAAAAACATTAATAGAAGTAATATATTGATGAAAAAAAAATTAAGAAAAAAATAAATATTAATAGAAGTAATATATTGATGAAAAAAAAAAATAGAAAATAAATAAAGAAGTAATATATTGATGAAAAAAAAAAAACATATTAATAGAAGTAATATATTGATGAAAAAAACCAAAATAAAGAAAATAAATACATATTAATAGAAGTTATATATTGATGAAAAAAAAAATAAAGAAAAAAATAAATATTAATAGAAGTAATATATTGATGAAAAAAAAAAATAGATATATTAATAGAAGTAATATAAGGGACAGGCTGGGGGGTGCTGGAATAGGAGGACAGGCTTTCTACCCACCTCAGGACCTCACTGTTGTGGCCCCTAATATCAATCAATCAATCAATTTCTTCCTCCCTCCATCACACAAATAAAAAATAATGACGAGGAAATAATAACAGATTGATTTTTGACCCACAGATGATGACAACAACAACAACAACAAAAGCGATAACAGCAGCAGAACAACAAAAATAGCAGTACAAGAACCAAAAAAACAACAGTGCAACATCAACAACAAGAGCAGTATAGCAACAAAAACAACAAGAGCAGTACAGCAACAAAAACAACAAGAGCAGTACAGCAACAAAAACAACAAGAGCAGTACAGCAACAAAAACAACAATAGCAGTACAACAACAACAAATATAACAACAGAACAACAAAAACAACAGTACAGAAACAACAAAAACAACAGTACAGAAACAACAACAGTACAGCAACAACAAAAACAATAGTACAGAAACAACAACAAAAACAACAGTACAAGAACAACAACAAAAACAAGAGCAGTACAACAACAACAACAGAAATAAAAACCACCAGTAGTCTATAATAATTAATGCCTGGTTTTGTACTGTGTTATGGATGTATTTGTAATGAATATGTTTTTACACACACACACACACACACACACACACAGACACAGATGTAAGAAAAGAGATAATTTTAGTAACATTTTTTTTCCTCCCTCCAGACACACCTCAAAAAAAATAATGACAAGGAAATAATAATAATAAGTTTGTGTGTGGTAAACTAACTATGCTTTTGGAAATATTGGAGTGCCTTGATTCCTCCATTAGATTAGAAAAAAGAAAAAAATAAATATATATATGTTAGCGTGTTGTTGCGTGGAATAGTTAGGAGGAATCGTTTACTCCATATATACACTCACAATCCACAATCCCACTTGGGTCGAAGCCTGAGATCTGAAGTAGGCGGTTTCTGGATGACAGCCCACCCAAATGAATGTGTGTGTGTTCTTGTGATAGTGTGTGTGTGTGTGTGTGTGTGCTCATGACGGTGTGTGTGTGTGTTCTTGTGATTGTGTGTGTGTGTGTTGTGATGGGGTGTGTGTGTTCTCGTAATGGTGTGTGTGTGTGTGTTCTCGTAATGGTGTGTGTGTGTGTGTTCTCGTAATAGTGTGTGTGTGTGTGTGTGTGTGTGTCATGATGGTGGTTTGTGTGTGGGCTGTCATCCAGAAACCTCCTGCCTCACATCTCTGGCTTTGACTCAGGTGGGAGAAGAGATTATGAATTACACATAATTATATAATATATATATATTACAATTTATATTACCACAACAAAAAAATATATTAATAAATCACTACACTAATTCCTACAGTGTATTATTATTATTATTATTATTATTATTACGGTATTATTATTATTATTATTATTATTATTATTATTATTATTATTATTATTATTATTACGGTATTATTATTATTATTATTATTATTATTATTATTACTACGGTATTATTATTATTATTATTATTTCTACGGTATTATTATTATTATTATTATTATTATTATTATTATTATTATTATTATTATTATTACTACGGTATTATTATTATTATTATTATTATTATTACTACGGTATTATTATTATTATTATTATTACACTAAAAATCCTACAGTGTATTATTATTACCAAAGAGAGAGAGAGAGAGGAATTAAGAGGAAGTGTGAGTGTGGGATAGTGAGAAAGAGAGAGAGAGGAAATATGTGTGTGTGTGTGTGTGTGTGTAGCTCCTTCCATATAGGTGTGTGTGTGTGTGTGTAGGTCCTTCCATATAGGTGTGTGTGTGTGTGTGTGTGTGTAGGTCCTTCCATATAGGTGTGTGTGTGTGTGTGTGTGTGTAGCTCCTTCCATATAGGTGTGTGTGTGTGTGTGTGTGTAGCTCCTTCCATATAGGTATAGGTGTGTGTGTGTGTGTGTAGCTCCTTCCATATAGGTATAGGTGTGTGTGTGTGTGTGTAGCTCCTTCCATATAGGTGTGTGTAGGTGTGTGTGTGTAGCTCCTTCCATATAGGTGTGTGTGTGTAGCTCCTTCCATATAGGTGTGTGTGTGTGTAGCTCCTTCCATATAGGTGTGTGTGTGTGTGTGTGTAGCTCCTTCCATATAGGTGTGTGTGTGTGTAGCTCCTTCCATATAGGTGTGTGTGTGTGTGTGTGTAGCTCCTTCCATATAGGTGTGTGTGTGTGTGTGTAGCTCCTTCCATATAGGTGTGTGTGTGTGTGTGTAGCTCCTTCCATATAGGTGTGTGTGTGTGTGTGTGTGTGTAGCTCCTTCCATATAAGTATAGGTGTGTGTGTGTAGGTGTATGTATGTTAAATAAATAAATACCACAGACACACACACAAAAAAAAATACCATACCTAAATGCAGGTGGTTTTAAATCCTGGTGTAGCGAACAAGAGATGGCTGGTTGACCTTCGACCTTAGATATGAAAGGTCGAATGATGTCCAGGTCACGTAAACAGTTGTCCGATATGTTGGTGATGGAGGAAGGGGGAGCGACGAACCTCACCAAGAAGTAACTATCGGGAAAAAAAGAGAGAGAGAGAGACGGGATATTTTTAGCTTACGGAGAAATGGGAAAAAAAAGAGAGATAGATGGATATTTTTAGTTTACAGGGAAATGGGAAAATGAAAGAGAGAGAGACGGGATATTTTTAGTTTACGTGGGAAATGGGAAAAAAGAGAGAGAGAGAGAGAGAGACGGGATATTTTTAGTTTACGGGGAAAATAGGAAAAAAGAGAGAGAGAGATGGATATTTTTAGTTTACAGCGAAATGGGAAATAAGAAAGAGGGAAAAAAAAGAGAGAGAGAGAGACGGGATATATTTAGTTTACGAAGAAATGGGAAAAAAGAAAGGGAAAAAAAGGAGAGAGAGACGGGATATTTTTAGTTTACGGAGAAATGGGAAAATGAAAGAGATGGGATATTTTTAGTTTACGGCGAAATGGGAAAAAAAAGAGAGAGAGATGGGATATTTTTGGCTTACGGGGAAATGGGGAAAAAGAGGGAAAAAAAAAAAAGAGAGAGATGGATATTTTTGGCTTACGGGGAAATGGGAAATAAGAGAAAGGGAAAAAAAAGAGAGAGATGGATATTTTTGGCTTACGGGGAAATTGGAAAAAAGAGAGATGGGATATTTTTAGCTTACGGGGAAATGGGGAAAAAAGAGAGAAGGGATATTTTTAGTTTACGGGGAAATAATTGTGGGAAAAGAGAAATGGAATTTTTTATATTACTGTATTACTTTCATTTTTTCATTATTATTATTATTATTACTGTTATTATTATTGTATTTATTTTTGTTATTATTATCATTATTATTATTACTGTTATTATTATTATTATTATTATTGTATTTACTTTTGTTATTATTATTATCATCAATATTATCATTATTATCATTATTATTATTATTGTATTTATTTTATTATTATCATTATTATTATTATTATCATCATAATCATTATTATTATCATCAGTATTATTATTATCATCAGTATTATTATTATTATCATTATTATCATTATTATTATTATTATCAATATTATTATTATTATTATTATTATTATTATTATTATCATCATCATCATTATTATCATCAGTATTATTATTATTATTATTATTATTATTATTATCATCATTATTATTATCGTCAGTATTATTATTATCAATATTATTATTATTATTATTATTATTATTATTATTATTATTATTATTATTATTATTATTATTATTACTTACTTTCCACGTGAATGAAGTCGCCCGTGGTTTCTAATCTTATAGGGTAATTCTCTCACTCCTAAACTCTCTATCTTATTGAGGTAACAACCCTCGTCTAAGATCGACTCGGCAACTCTCTTCACCGTCTCAACTGTTCTCACCTGAAAAGTTTAATGACGCAATAATTATGCTTGACAGAAAAAGAATAGATTGATATAGAACACACACACATACACACACACACATACACACACACACACACAGAAAATGAAAAGACAGATATAGAACACACACACACATACATACAAGAATCAAGGTGTGTGTGTGTGTGTGTGTGTGTTCCCAGGCTTGTGTGTGTTCCCAGGCTTGTATGTGTGTGTGTGTGTGTGTGTTCCCAGGCTTGTGTGTGTGTGTGTATGTGTGTATGTGTGTGTTCCCAGGCTTGTGTGTATGTGTGTGTGTGTGTTCCCAGGCTTGTGTGTGTGTGTGTGTGTTCCCAGGTGTGTGTGAGTGTGTGTGTGTGTGTGTTCCCAGGCTTGTGTGTGTGTGTGTGTGTGTGTTATTCATTACAATACACACATATAAGTAATTTACTAACCCTGTATTAAAAGGATATAATTATTATGAGATAAATTTAATAATCTTATATGGAGGTAAAAAAATACTTTATACAAATATTATAATAGACGCTATACGAAAAATATCTCCGATGTTTTTCCATATTAATAAAAAAAAAAAAAAAAAAAATAATTCCAATACAAACCTTTGGCATATTTTTTATAATGAGCGACACTTCATATAAAAGCATAATTATTGTTGTTGTTGTTGATTGTTGTTGTTGATCGGTACAATTTACGTTGATAATTAATGATTTGGCAACTCTCCACTCTCACTTCTGTTGGAAAAAAAGAATATGTTAATTATTATTATTATTCCTAGATGTGACCTGACCTAACCTAACCTGACCTGGACAAACTACCGGGACCTAACCTGTACAAACTACTGGGACCTAACCTGGGCAGACTACTGGGAAATAACCTGGGCAGACTACTGGGACCTAACCTGGGCAGACTACTGGGACCTAACCTGGGCAGACTACCGGGAAATAACCTGGGCAGACTACCGGGACCTAACCTGGGCAGACTACCGGGAAATAACCTGGGCAGACTACCGGGACCTAACCTGGGCAAACTACCGGGAAATAACCTGGGCAGACTACTGGGACCTAACCTGGGCAGACTACCGGGAAATAATCGTGATAAAGTACAATAAATGACCGGGGCAAAATACTGGGTCCTAACCAGATCTGGAAACACTGCTACAAAACGGTAATTCTTTCAATAAATACCTTACATTATTATCATTATTATTATTTACATTATTATATATACACATTATCTCAATATCCTTTATTTATTATTATTATCACTATATTATTTACTCGTTCCCACTTCCCTATTTTTATTTACATTATTATTATTATTTACATTTATTTACATTATTTTAGTTATTTATCATCCCCACCCCCTTTATTTTACCTTATTAATTATTATTATTATTATTATTTACTCGTTCCCACCTCCCTATTTTTATTTACATTATTATTATTGTTATTTACATTTATCTACATTATTTTACTTATTTATTATCCCCACTTCCTTTATTTACTATATTTATTATTATTATTACTATTATTATTATTATTATATTATTATTTACTCGTTCTTTCCCACCTCCCTATTTTTATTTACATTATTATTATTGTTATTTACATTTATTTACATTATTTTACTTATTTATTATCCCCACTTCCTTTATTTTACCTTATTTACAGTTTTAAAAGGTCTTCAGGGCCTTATTTCCACCTCAAAAGTAAAGATTTTTATTATTATTATTATTTAACACGGTGTTGTAGTGGGAATTCACGTGTTGTTGTTGTTGTTTCACTTGTTTGTTGTTGTTATGGTTATGATTCTGTGTTGTCAACGGGGTCACAAATCTAGTTTATGATGCTTTATTAGTAATTTATTCATCTTTATTGGTTTATTATTATTATTATTAGTACCTAGTAGTTTAAGAGACTTTATTAGTTTATTATTACTGGTTTAAGACACTTTATTATTACTAGTTTGAGACTTTATTAGTTTATTATTACTAGTTTAAGAGACTTTATTAGTTTATTATTACTGGTTTAAGAAACTTTATTAGTTTATTATTACTGGTTTAAGAGACTTTATTAGTTTATTATTACTGGTTTAAGAGACTTTATTAGTTTATTATTACTGGTTTAAGAGACTTTATTAGTTTATTATTACTAGTTTAAGAGACTTTATTATTACTGGTTTAAGAGGCTTTATTAGTTTATTATTACTAGTTTAAGAGACTTTATTAGGTAGTATTAATAAACTACAGTATTAATAACTTGAGGATAAGTCTGTTCTCTTCATCAATATATTTCCATTTATCCATCCGTGTTAGTGGAATTAGGGGGGGAACCGGGGCCCACAAATAGCCTCGGAGTTGGACCCCTTGTCTGTCAGGGCCCTGGGGTCCTATTATTATTATTATTATTGTTGTTGTTACCGGTATTCTCTCATTTTCCATCTATCTTCGTATTTATTTCATTTTCCATCTATCTCCGTATTTATTTAATTTTCCATTTATCGTCGTATTTATTTAATTTTCCATTTATCTTCGTATTTATTTAATTTTCTATATATCTATTTATGTTGGTGGGTGATAGAAAGCCCCACTTGCTATATATTATGATTATTATTATTACTATTATTATTACTATTTTTACATTTATAGGAATTCTTCTAATACAATAAAATAAAGTTTACGGTTTGTTTATTTATTACTTTATTTGTTTGTGCATAATATAATAATAATAATACAGTACCTAGCCAAAAACAAAGGTTGAAGCACTGTACGGTCGGCAAAAAAAGTATTAGAACCAACCTTACATTGAAATTAATTATATTTATTCCAATAATTTTGTTGCCGAGTGAATATCCAAAGAGGCTTATATGTGTTACTGTATATATATAATTATTTAGCTACCCTGTGTGTGTGTGTGTGTGTGTGTGTAATGGACTATATAATTTTATACTGTATATACACACACACACACACACACACACACAGAAGCTTAGGAAAACATATATATAAATTTCTTGCTAATATTTCCTACACGCTGAATAAAACTAAAATTAGAATTATAAAGATATTAAAGTGTATATATAAAAAAAAAAAAAAAAAAAAAAAAATTATTAGTTGCCAGAAAAACGCACATAATTACGAACAATTTAACCACTGTATGTGTGTGTGTGTAAGTGTATGTGTGTTTGTGTGTACCAGGTGTATGTGTGTGTGTGTGTATTTGTGTGTGTGTAAATATATGTGCATGTGTGTATATATATGTGTGTGTGCATGTATATATGCGTATGTGTGTGAGCGCGTATGTGTGTGTGTGCGCGTATGTGTGTGTGCGCGCGTATGTGTGTGTGCGCGCATATGTGGGCGTGTGAGCGTATATACACATGTGTGCGTACGTGTATGTGTGTGCGTAAAAAAAAAATAAATTCCCCTCAACCACTAATATTCTCAATTAACTCAAACCCAGAATCCGAAGAAAACGAAAGATTAAAACACTCAGATGAATTATTATTATTATTATTATTGTTGTTGTTGTTGTTGTTGTGTGAGGGACTCGAGGCCTCCGCGGCAACTCGTATGTCCTCCATCTTGTTGTTGTTTATGTTGTTGTCGCGATAATCTTCCAGTAGGCTGACGGAGAAAATGGTTTGTTGTTGTTGTTGTTGTAAATAATTAATAACTTTTTGTTGTTGTTGTAAATAATATAATAAATAAATATAATAAAAATAAATAAATAAATAAATATAATAAATATAATAAAAAAAAATAAATAAATATACCGGTAATAAATAAATAAATAAATAATTGTAATATAAAAAAAAAAAATAATGATCATAAAAATATTAAAAGTATAATTATATTCTTAATACTGTATTATAAAAAAACACACACACACACACACCTATATGGAAGGAGCTACACACACACACACACCTATATGGAAGGAGCTACACACACACACACACACACACCTATATGGAAGGAGCTACACACACACACACACACCTATATGGAAGGAGCTACACACACACACACACACACACCTATATGGAAGGAGCTACACACACACACACACACCTATATGGAAGGAGCTACACACACACACACACACACACCTATATGGAAGGAGCTACACACACACACACACACACCTATATGGAAGGAGCTACACACACACACACACACCTATATGGAAGGACCTACACACACACACACACACACACACACCTATATGGAAGGAGCTACACACACACACACACACCTATATGGAAGGACCTACACACACACACACACACACACACACCTATATGGAAGGAGCTACACACACACACACACACACACCTATATGGAAGGAGCTACACACACACACACACACACACACCTATATGGAAGGAGCTACACACACACACACACACCTATATGGAAGGAGCTACACACACACACACACACACCTATATGGAAGGAGCTACACACACACACACACACACACCTATATGGAAGGAGCTACACACACACACACACACACCTATATGGAAGGAGCTACACACACACACACACACCTATATGGAAGGACCTACACACACACACACCTATATGGAAGGAGCTACACACACACACACACACACCTATATGGAAGGACCTACACACACACACACACACCTATATGGAAGGACGTACATACACACACACCTATATGGAAGGAGCTACACACACACACACACACACACACACCTATATGGAAGGAGCTACACACACACACACACACACACCTATATGGAAGGAGCTACACACACACACACACACACCTATATGGAAGGACCTACACACACACACACACACCTATATGGAAGGACCTACACACACACACACACACACACACCAATATGGAAGGAGCTACACACACACACACACACACACACACACCTATATGGAAGGAGCTACACACACACACACACACACACCTATATGGAAGGAGCTACACACACACACACACACACACACCTATATGGAAGGAGCTACACACACACACACACCTATATGGAGGGAGCTACACACACACACACACACACACCTATATGGAAGGACCTACACACACACACACACACACACCTATATGGAAGGACCTACACACACACACACACACACCTATATGGAAGGAGCTACACACACACACACACACACCTATATGGAAGGACCTACACACACACACACACACCTATATGGAAGGACCTACACACACACACACACCTATATGGAAGGAGCTACACACACACACACACACACCTATATGGAAGGAGCTACACACACACACACACCTATATGGAAGGAGCTACACACACACACACACCTATATGGAAGGAGCTACACACACACACACACACACACACCTATATGGAAGGAGCTACATACACACACACACACACACCTATATGGAAGGAGCTACACACACACACACACCTATATGGAAGGACCTACACACACACACACACACACCTATATGGAAGGAGCTACACACACACACACACCTATATGGAAGGAGCTACATACACACACACACACACACACCTATATGGAAGGAGCTACACACACACACACCTATATGGAAGGAGCTACACACACACACACACACACCTATATGGAAGGAGCTACACACACACACACACACACACCTATATGGAAGGAGCTACACACACACACACACACACACCTATATGGAAGGAGCTACACACACACACACACCTATATGGAAGGACCTACACACACACACACACACACACACCTATATGGAAGGAGCTACACACACACACACACACACACCTATATGGAAGGAGCTACATACACACACACACCTATATGGAAGGAGCTACACACACACACACACACACACCTATATGGAAGGACCTACACACACACACACACACACCTATATGGAAGGAGCTACACATACACATAACACACACACACACCTATATGGAAGGACCTACACACACACACACACACCTATATGGAAGGACCTACACACACACACACCTATATGGAAGGACCTACACACACACACACAGGAAGGACCTACACCTACACACACACATAACACACACACACACACACACACACACACATATGGAAGGACCCACACACACATACACACATACACATAACACACACACACACACACACACACACACATACTTACCATTCCATAAGGGAGTGTTTGGGAATGTCATTGAATTTAGTAAGGTCTGTGGTTGTACCCTCGGCTCCCAACAACACAAACAACCCATATTTATTGTTCCTCTCGATATTACAACCCACGACACACACCTGGTGAAAACATTATTATTATTATTATTATTATTATTATTGTTATTTATTTTTATTATTATTATTATTATTATTATTGTTATTTATTTTTATTATTATTATTATTATTTTTAGTATCTACTGTATTTATTTTTATTATTTATTTTTATTATCTATTTATTTTTATTATTTACTTATCTATTATTATTATTATTTTTATTATCTACTGTATTTATTTTTATTATTATTTTTATTATCTATTTATTTTTATTATTTACTTATTATTATTAATATTGTTATTATTATTACATTTATTATTATTACATGTTAATAGTGAATATCTTTTATTACTGAAGAGACAAGATATTTAATACAAGAATAAATAGAGTGCTTAGAGTGAGAGAGATGCCTATTGTATTATTGTATTTAGGAGGTGTGGGAGTAGCGGTACAGGCTTGAGGGGGGTTTGGGGGGGTGCGGGAGTAGGGGTCAGGCTTGGGGGGTGCAGGAATAGGGGGACAGGCTTGGGGGGGGTGCGGGAGTAGGGGTACAGGCTTGGGGGGTGCGGGAATAGGGGACAGGCTTGGGGTGGGTAGAAAGCCTGTCCCCTATTTCCACACACCCCTAAACCCCTCCTCAAGCCTTTCCCCCTATTCCCGCACCCCCCAAAACCCCCCTAAGCCTGTCCCCTACTCCCACACCCCCCTAAACCCCCACCAAGTCTATCCCACTATTCCCACACACCCCTAAACTCCCCCCCCCCAAGCCTTTCCCCACTATTCCTGCACCCCCCTAAAACCGCCACCAAGTCTGTCCCACTACTCCCGCACCCCCCTAAAGCCCCCCCCCAAGTATAACCCCCCTAATTAAATACTAACCTTAGCTCCGTGTTCAATCTTCATTCCAACGTGACATTGACGTATGGTTGTATTGTTGATGATAGCATTGGCACCTTCCCTCCAGTCCAACCCTATACCCTTACAACACTCTATATTAACACCTTGTATGTTAGACTCAGTGTTACCAAGACCTATAACACCGCCACTACCGTCTGAAAATAAATAGAGATGTTATTAGTTGGGATATTATATACAGAATCTATCCTAATCTAATTTAATCTATCCTAATCTAACTAAACTTAACGCCTTGTATGTTAGACTCAGTGTTACCAAGACCTATAACGCCCCCACTACCGTCTGAAAATATACAGAGAAATATTATTAGTTGGGATATACAGAAGTTAACAGAACCTAACCTAACTTAATCAAATCTAACTAAACGTATGCCTTGTATGTTAGACTCAGTGTTACCAAGACCTATAACACCCCCACTACCATCTGCAAATAAATAGAGATGTTATTAGTTGGGATATTATGTACAAAACCTAACTTAACACAACCTATCCTAACTTAACCTAACCAAACCTAATCTATCCTAATTTAACTAAACCTAATGCCTTATATGTTAGACTCAGTGTTACCAAGACCTATAACACCGCCACTACCATCTGGAAACAAATATATAGAGAAATATTATTAGTTGGAATATACAGAAGTTAACAGAACCTAACCTAACTTAATCAAATCTAACTAAACGTATGCCTTGTAGGTTAGACTCAGTGTTGCCAAGACCTATAATGCCGCCACTACCGTCTGCAAATAAATAAAGAGAGAAATATTATTAGTTGGGATATATAGAAGTTAACAGAACCTAATCTAACTTAACCCAACCTATCCTAACCAAACCCAACCTATCCTAACTTAACCTAACCCAATCTATCCTAATCTAACTAGACGTAACGCCTTGTATGTTAGACTCAGTGTTACCAAGACCTATAACACCGCCACTACCATCTGGGAATAAATAGAGATGTTA
>JAWQEG010004251.1:35000-45643 GCA_033782935.1 Petrolisthes cinctipes
TTTTTTAATAATAAACTAGCGGAGGTACCCGGCGTTGCCTGGGAAAAATAAACTCTGGAGTTTAGAAATAGTCAATATTAACTTTATAATATATGAAAGCATTTCAGTCATGTTGCGTTAGTTAAAAATACTCCAAGATCTCAGGCCACTTGTCAGTTGTCATAAGTACAGTGATGGGTAATAGTGGTGGACCAGTCACCAGGGTACAAGGAGTGTTGGACAACAACTGAACACAGTTCGAAGAAGTGAGTGTTCTAAACCTCTCTCAACGTTGAGAATGGTTTGGAAAATTCATTTGTTGGAACTGTGTCTAGTTGGTCTCCAACACTCCTTGTACCCTGGTGGTCCATCACTATCACCCATGGCTGTACATTTGGCTCACGTTTTTAGCAGCTCAAATGGAAAAAATCCGTTCGAGTTTCTGTTCGAGTAATACATTTGGAGCGCGATTTTAGCAGCTCGAACGGAAACTTGTGCCTGGTGATGGTGGTTCAGAATATATATAGGTTTTGGATGTAAATGTAACAGTTTTGGAGTTATAAGAGGACAAACACAGACCCTTTGACATTTATAGTACTGTATAGATATATAAATAAATAAATAAATAAATAAACAAACAAACGACAAAACAAACAAATAAATGACAAAACAAATAAACAATGGCAAAACAAACAAATAAACAAACGACAAAACAAACAAACACAGTAAATAAATAACAAAACAAACAAATAAATGACAAAACAAACAAATAAACAAATTAACAACAAAACAAACAAACAAACAAACGACAAAACAAAACAAACATACAAACAAACATACCACCTTACCTAAACACCGGATTTTGCAACATTTCAAAACGAGACTTAAGTTGGTCCATCCGTCTGTGGAGATGAATGAGCCGAACGAACTGCCTCTGATCGATCTCGTGGGGCTCGTGGGGGGCCTGGTGGGGGTGGGGGGGGGTCGTGGGGGTCTTCGTCTCCCCCCTCGGCCTCGACGCGTCTGATCTCGTTGTGTGTGTGTGTGGCTTTTACTATGAGGTCGCGGAGTTCTGACCCGATGGCTGCTGGTATGTGTTGGTGTTGTATGTCCCAATATCTGTATTATAAAGATGATTATTATTATTATTATTATTATTATTATTATTATTATTATTATTATTATTATTGTATTATTGTTATTATTGAAAGATTATAAAAGAATACAAAGATTATTATTGTATGTCCCAGTATCTGTATTATGGAAAGAATATAAAAGATTATTATTATTATTATTATTTTTACTGTATTATTGAAAGAATATAAAGGAATACAAAGATTATTATTGTATGTCCCAGTATCTATATTATGGAAAGATTATAAAGAATACAAAGATTATTATTATTATTGTATTATAATGGAATACAAAGATTATTATTATTATTATTATATTATGGAAAGAATATAAAGATTATTATTATTATTATTATTATTATATTATGGAAAGAATACAATGATTATTATTATTACTGTATTATATCTGTATTATGGAACGAATAAAAAGATTATTATTATTATTGTATTGTATAAGGAATACAACAATTATCATTGTATTATAAAGGAATACAAAAATTATATGATTTTATAAGATTTACAAGACTTCATTATATACCAAATAATTATGTACTTAATTTATATATTACATAATCTATAATATTAAAATTTCCACTATTGTTTTATATTTATTTACAAGACTTATAATGTTAGTCGTTATTTCAATGAGCTGTTCTGAAAATATTAAGCAATGATTTTATATGATTTACAAGACTTAATTATATACCAAATAATTAAATACTTGTACCATATCACAATGTTTATTAGAATATTCTTTTGCACTTTTTTTTTCCCAAAGAACTGACTTGTCTTGGACGCTTTGAATAAATAAATAAATCCACGTTAAATATGGTAATTAAGTCATTTTAAAAGAGTGGTATTAAACACAAATTGTATTAATATAAGTACATAACAAATTACTATATATAAAAGTAAGAACAAATATATATACAAAAGATTTTCTTGACTTGTCTTGGACGCTTTGAATAAATAAATAAATCCACGTGTTAAATATGGTAGTTAGTAATTATAAAGGAGTGGTACCTGAGTTGTGTAATAATAATAAATAATAAATAATAATAAATAATAAATACATAGTGTGACAAAAGCATTAATTTGTATATTACATAATTTATAACATTACAATTTTCTACAACTCTATATTAATTAATTAATACTTACAATTGTATTCTTGTTTCAATAAGTTGTTTAACATAATAACATTTACTTAATTATATACGGTACCTACTAATTATATACTTAATTATTATACTATTACACATTAAATTTTTCACAACTATATAATAATTAATACTACTTACAATTGTATTCTTGTTTCAATAAGTTGTTTATCATAACGTTTACTTAATTACATACGGTACCTACTAATTATATAATATTACACAATTTATAACATTACAATTTTTCACAACTATATAATAATTACTAATACTTACAATTGTATTCTTGTTTCAATAAGTTGTTTATCATAATAACATTGTTCTTCTTCCATGTCCCACGCCTGCCATATATACTCATAGAAAAACCTATAAAGAAAAAATAATTATATGTTAGTAATTGGTACATTGTTAATTATGACTGATATTATAATTATTGGTTGGTAATTATGGCTAAGATTATTTTTTTTTTTTATTAATTATGGTTGA
The DNA here is from genome assembly GCA_033782935.1 of Petrolisthes cinctipes. NCBI lineage: Eukaryota > Metazoa > Arthropoda > Malacostraca > Decapoda > Porcellanidae > Petrolisthes > Petrolisthes cinctipes. Next base: position 37,759 of record JAWQEG010004251.1, read on the forward strand.
TATTATAATTATTGGTTGGTAATTATGGCTAAGATTATTAATTTTTTGTTATTAATAAAGATAGATTATAATTATTGGTTGGTAATTATGGCTAAGATTATAATTTTTTGTTGGTAATTAAGGTTAAGATTAATTTTTTTTTTATTAATTATAGCTCATATTATAATTATTGGTTGGTAATTAATTTGTGTTATTAATTATGGTTGAGATTATAATTATTGGTTGGTAATTCATTTATCTCTGTTATTTGGTAATTTGTCTGTTATTAATTAAGACAGAGATTATAATTATTAGTTGGTAATTAATTTATCTCTGTTATTTGGTAATTTGTCTGTTATTAATTAAGACAGAGATTATAATTATTGGTTGGTAATTAATTTATCTGTTATTAATTATGGCTCACATTATAATTATTGGTTGGTAATTAAGGCAGAGATTATAATTTTTTTGTTATTAATTATGGTTGATATAATTATTGGTTGGTAATTATGGCTGAGATTATAATTATTGGTTGGTAATTAAGACAGATTATAATTATTGGTTGGTAATTATGGTTGATATTATAATTATTGGTTGGTAATTATGGTTGATATTATAATTATTGGTTGGTAATTATGACTGAGATCATAATTATTGGTTGGTAATTAAGACAGATTATAATTATTGGTTGGTAATTATGGCTCAGATTATAATTATTGGTTGGTAATTAAGACAGATTATAATTATTGGTTGGTAATTATGACTGAGATCATAATTATTGGTTGGTAATTAATTTGTCTCTGTTATTAATTATAGCCGAGATTATAATTATTGATTGGTAATTAATTTGTGCTATTAATTAAGAATGATATGATAATTATTGGTTGGTAATTAATTTGTCTGTTATTAATTATAGCTGAGATTTTAATTATTGGTTGGTAATTAAGGTTGAGATTATAATTATTGGTTGGTAATTAAAGCTGATATTATAATTATGGGTTGGTAATTAAGACAGATTATAATTATGGGTTGGTAATTAATTTGTATTATTAATTAAGACTGACCATATGAACAATAATAATAATGATATCCTGTAGTTTGGAGGACTTAGTTACTCCAAATATACTCCAATGTCTCCTCCAAAAACTCCAAAAAAACCTTACCTAATAATTTCGACCACTAGAGTCCTCCAAAAACTCCAAAAAAACCTTACCTAATAAATTCGACCACTAGAGTCCTCCAAAAACTTCAAATTCCTCCAAAAACTCCAAATTCCTCCAAAAACTCCAAATTCCTCCAAAAACTCCAAATTCCTCCAAAAACTCCAAATTCCTCCAAAAACTCCAAATTCCTCCAAAAACTCCAAATAAAAATCCTTACCTAATAATTTCGACCACTTCTGTAGTAGTCGTCATGTCTAATACATTATTTTCTTGTTCGGCCAACGGGTATAATTCCAATAACGGCACACACACCTTGACGGGGTGAAAACAATACCGTGAATTTATAATGTTAAATAAAGAAATAAATAAAATAAATATATGCTGTATAGAATAAATACATAAATAAATAAATAAATAAAATAAATATATGCTGTATAGAATAAATAAATAAATAAATTAATGGTGTATAGAATAAAATAAATAAATAAATAAATATATGGTGTATAGAATAAATAAATAAATAAATAAAGAAAGAAAGAAAATAAATATATGCTGTATAGAATAAATAAATAAATATATAAATTAATAAAATAATAAATTAATGCTTTGTAGAGTAAATAAATAAAATATATAAATAAAGAAATAAAATAAATAAATAAATAAATATATAAAGAAATAAAATATATATATGCTGTATAGAATAAATAAATAAATAAATATATAAAATAAACTAATAAATTAATGCTTTGTAGAGTGAATAAATAAATGCAATACAGAACAAATTAAAAAATATAATACAGTATAGTACAAATAAATAAATAAATAAATTACTGCAGTACAAAACAAATAAAAAATAATACAGTATAAATAAAAAAATAAACAAATATATAAATAAAGGCAGTATTGAACAAACAAACAAACAAACAAATAAACAAACAAACAAATAAACAAACAAACAAATAAACAAACAAATAAATAAATAAACAAAAAAATAAACAAATACATACAGTATAGAAAAAAAACAACAGTTTAGAATAAACAAACAAACAAACAAATAAACAAATAAATAAACAAATAAATAAATAAACAAATAAACAAATAAATAAATGCTACTTACTTCTTTACCCACGATCTGTTCCTGTTCTGTTGTTGTTGTTGTTGTTTGTGGATGTTGTTGTTGTTGTTGTTGTTGGAGTGGACCTACAATTTTTACATCTGCTTGTAGTTCCTCTCGACTCACATGTACAACCTGTAATAATAATAATAATAATAATAATAATAATGTAATAATAATAATAATGTAATAATAATAATAATAATAATAGTAATAATGATAATAATAATAATGTAATAATAATAATAGTAATAATAATAATAATGTAACAATAATAATAATAATAATAATGTAACAATAATAATACTGTAATAATAACAATAATAATAACAATAATAATAATAATAATAATAATAATAATAATAATAACAATAATAATAGTAATAATAATAATAGTAATAGTAATAATAATAATTGTAATAATAATAATAATAGTAATAATAAAAATACTGTAATAATAATAATACCAATAATAATAATAATAATAATAATAATTGTAATACAAACAAATAAATAAACAAAAATAAACACACTCACGTCAACAAATAAATCCCGGGGTGTTTGGAGGGAGAGAAGAGTGGAGGAGGAGGTGGAAGAGGTGGAGGAGGAGGGAAGAGTGGAAGAAGAGGAGGAGGAGGAGGAGGGAAGAGTGGATGTGGAAGAAGAGGAGGAGGTGGAGGATGGAAGAGTGGAAGAAGAAGAGGAGTCGGAGGTGGTGGAGGGAATAGTGGAAGAAGAAGCGGAGTCGGAAGTGGAGGATGGAAGAGTGGAAAAAGAGGCAGAGGAGGATGTGGAGGATGGAAGAGTGGAAGAAGAAGAGGAGTCGGAGGTGGTGGATGGAAGAGTGGAAGAAGAAGAGGAAGTGGATGAGGAAGAGGGAAGAGTGGATGTGGAAGAAGAGGAGGATGTGGAGGAGGGAATAGTGGAAGAAGAAGAGGAGGTGGTGGATGGAAGAGTGGAAGAAGAGGAGGAGGTGGATGGAAGAGTGGAAGAAGCAGAGGTGGAGAAAGGAATAGTGGAAGAAGAAGAGGTGGAGAAAGGAATAGTGGTAGAAGAGGTGGATGAAAGAGTGGATGAAGTAGTGTTGTTGTTATTGGGTACCCTCCACACAGCCCTCCACCCAGCTGGTTCAATGTTGTCTTCCACATACTGTACCAAGCGGTTCTCCACATCTGTCACTGAAGCACCTATAATAATAATAATATTAATTTAATAATTTAATAATAATAATAATTTAATAATAATAATAATAATAATAATTTAATAATAATAATAATAATAATAATAATAATAATAATAATAAAAATAATAATAATAATTTAATAATAATAATATGTAAACAAAAAAATTATATATAGAGAAAAATACATAATTAATTAATATAATATACATACTTAATAAATAAATAATAAATACAAATTGAATAACTAAATAAATAAATAATATAATATACATACTTAATAAATAAATAAATAATATAATATACATACTTAATAAATAAATAAATTAATATAATATACAAACTTAATAAATTAATAATAAATACAAATTGAAATAAATAAATACAAATTGAATAAATAAATAAATAAAAACTGAACAAATAAATAAATAAATAAATAATAAATACAAACTGAATAAATAAATTAATAAATAGATAAATAATAATATATATATGTATAGAAAAATACATGTTAAATAATATATACAAAAAAAATAAATAAATAGTAAATACAAATTGAATAACTAAATAAATAAATAATATACACAAATTAAATAAATAAATAAATAATAATAATATATATGTATAGGAAATTACATGATAAATAATAAATACATATTGAATAAATAAATAATAAATACGAACTGAATAAATAAATAAATAATAATATAAATATGTATAGAAAATTACATGATAAATAATATATACAAAATAAATAAATAAATAAATAATAAATAAAAACTGAATAAATAAATAAATAAATAATAAATACAAATTAAATAAATAAATAAACAAATAAATAAAAAATATACAAATAATCCAATAAACATAAATAATAAAAAAATATAAAGTAAATAATAAAAAAAAAAAATAAAAATAAATTAATAAAAAAAAAAAAAAAAAAAAAAATGCAAGATGCGACCCCAAACCCAACCCACCTTGGAGTATATTAGTAAGTGCCGCGGCCAAGTCCTTAGTGTCCCTCCATGTTAACCGAGCCACTTCAGGGACCCCAGATACTTCATTCGGGCCCCTTGCCACCACCTCCGGGCCCCCAGTCTTTTTGCGGACCCCAGATACTTCATTTGGGCCCCCAGTATTTTCTTCTTCCGGGCCCCCAGTCTTTTTGCGGACCCCTGTCACTTCATTGGGGCCCCCAGTCTTTTTGTGGACCCCAGTCACTTCAGGGTCCCCAGCATTTTCTTCTTCCGAGCCCTCAGTCACATTATCCGGGCCCCTAGGTACCACTTCCGGGCCCGCAGTCTTTTTGCAGACCCCAGTTACTTCTTCCTGGCCCGCAGCCTTTTTGCAGACCCCAATCACCTCCGGGCCCCCAACATTTTCATCTTCCGGGTCCCTAGGTACCACTTCCGAGCCCGCAGTCTTTTTGCGGACCCCAGTCACTTCAGGGCCCCCCAGCATTTTCTTCTTCCGGACCCCTAGGTACCACTTCCGGGCCCGCAGTCTCTTTGCGGACCCCAGTCACCTCCGGGCCCCCAGCATTTTTCATCTTCCGGGCCCCCAGCCGCCATTTCCGAGCCTAGAGTCCCATTGGGGTTGGGTCCAGATTCCATATTGCCAAGTCTGAAAGAATATCAACAAAATATTATTATTATGTACAGTTGGCTCCACTAGTAATGAGAACAGCAGCATCCCTACAGGTAAACAGTTTTCAGTTAATGATTCACCTGACTTTAATTAATGAAAAGTTTTGTGTTGGTAATTCTGGAGAAACTGAATCCTCCAAACTATTCCAAGCAACAACAGAACAAACCCCCATTATTTTTTTTTTTTTGCTCTTCTGGTCCTGTTGTTTCCTGGCATACTTTTTTTGGAGGAATCAAGGCACTCCAATGTACCCAAAGTGAATTACCACCTTAAGAAAATAAAACGGGGACATATCTCGAAAATTGGGGTAAAAAAATGGGGGCATATCTCGAAAAATTGGGGTAAAAAAACGGGGCATATCTCGAAAATTGGGGGTAAAAAAAAACGGGGCATATCTCAAAAATTGGGGGGTAAAAACGGGGCATATCTCAAAAAAATGGAGGTAAAAAAACGGGGCATATCTCGAAAATTGGGGTAAAAAAACGGGGCATATCTAAAAAAATGGGGCATATCTCGAAAATTGGGGGGTAAAAAAACGGGCATATCTCAAAAATTGTGGGTAAAAAAAAAAAACGGGGCATATCTCAAAAATTGGGGGTAAAAAAAACGGGGCATATCTCGAAAATTGGGGGTAAAAAAATGGGGCACATCTCAAAAATTGGGGGTAAAAAACGGGGCATATCTTGAAAATTGTGGGTAGAAAACGGGGCATATCTCGAAAATTGGGGGGTAAAAAAACGAGGCAAATCTCGAAAAGAATGGGGGTAAAAAAAACGGGGCATATCTCGAAAATTGGGGGTAAAAAAAAAACGGGGCATATCTCGAAAATTGGGGGTAAAAACGGGGCATATCTCATAAAAATGGCGGTAAAAAGAAACGGGGCACATCTCAAAAAATGGAGGTAAAAAAACGGGGGCATATCTCGAAAATTGGGGGTAAAAAAATGGGGCATATCTCGAAAAACGGGGGTATCTCCGAGAAAAAACACCATAGATGAAAAGTGTATTAGAATGGTCCAAAATAGTGGATAATGATACAAAAATATACAATATAGTGAATGAAGTATTTCTATAATATTACCGAAAATTACAATAACATAGAATATCCAACAAGTAACAAGTATAATTAATAATCAAACAACAACAACAACACACACACACATAATATCCAAGTAGGGCGTTAGTAAATAAATAAAATAAATAATAAATAAAAAATAAACACGATATTATTTTTTAAGGTTAGTTTGAGCCACGCCCCTAATATTAAAAAAAAAAAAAAAAACTATATATTTACTCATATTTCTCACGATTACACTCTTTAACTGTACAAATAAACCCTATAATAATAAACCCCGTGTTCCCATACATATGGAAATGTAAATGGTGTGTAAAATTAGCGTTAAATAGCGTAAATAAAGGTAAAAAAATAGAGCCCCAATCACCACCAACACCTTTTGTTTACACCGAGAGGGAGAATTCAAAGATGGCGGTTGTTGTCACGTGACCCAGTGTTGCCAGATCTCCTTGGCGTAATTACCCCCAACTTCAAAAACATGAGAATTTCCCTTTTTTACCTCAATAATTCCCTGTTTAATCTTGAGCATTGACGGTCTCTGGTAATTCCTCTGGTTAAAATTCCCCTGTTTACTCTTGTTGAACAATCTTTATATAATTTCCCAGTGTGAACTTCAAAATTCCCTAAAACAGTGATATTTCCCTGCACCTGGCAACACTGGAATGACGTCATCAGCCCGCAAAATTATAATATTTAATATACCCCACATGTACTCAAATTAATTCATATTCCTTATTAAATAGACATAAAACCACATATCTATCATTAATTACAAGTAAAAATATATCTTCCAAATGAGAGAGAGAGAGAGAGAGAGAGAGAGAGAGAGAGAGAGAGAGAGAGAGAGGATATTGGGTTTATCTTACTAATATATGTAATAATATACCCAGATTTACTCAAATTAATTCATATGTCTTAGTAAATATAGATAAAAACATATTTCTTCTCACATTGTATACTTTTTGAGAGAGAGAGAGAGAGAGAGAGAGAGAGAGAGAGAGAGGATTATTTATTTAGATTCTAGAGTGGATTAATTAATTAATTTATTTATTTATTGTCTTTTATAATCATATTATAATCATATTACACACACACACAGACACACACACACACACTTCATACGGGACTCCTACACACACACACACACACACACTTCATACGGGGACTCCTACACACACACACACACACACATCTTTACTACACATACATCTTGACTACCTACACACACACACACACATACATCTTGACTACCTACACACACACACACACACACACCCCTCTCTCTTTCCCCCCCCCCCACCCCTCTCTCCCCCAACCACCCCTCCCCTCCCCCCTCCCAAACACCCCCCCACCCTCTCTCTCCCCCCACCCCAACCCCACCCTCCCCCCCCCCACCCCCCCCATATCTCCCCCCAAACCCCCCCCTCTATCATTAATCAACCTCTTAAACACAAACTTTAAATTAACCCCCCCACCAACACAGACTCCATTAAGGGGGGAGGGGGCGGAGGGGGGGGAGTTGGGGGGGGGAAGGGGGGGGAGCAAAATGATTCCTCCAAACTATGCCAAAAAACAACAAACAACAACAACAACAACATGTCATTATTAATTTCTCTCTCTTTCTCTTTCATCCATTATTATTTCTCTCTTTCTCTTTTTCTCTTTCCATTATTATTTCTCTCTTTTTCTCTCTCTCCATTATTATTTCTCTCTCTCTCTCCTCTCGTC
>JAWQEG010004252.1:5000-67705 GCA_033782935.1 Petrolisthes cinctipes
GTGGGAAGGAATGAGAGAGGGTGGGAAGGAATGAGAGAGGGTGGGATGGAAGAATGGAAGAGAGGTGGGAGGGAATGAGAGAGAGTGGGATGGAAGGATGGAAGAAATTTGGGAGGGAATAAGGGACGGTGGAAGTTGAGAGGGAAGGATATAGGGAGGGAGAAGACGACAGAAGATAATTATAGGAAAAATATGACGTCTAAAAAAAAAAAAAATGCGTAAATTCATAACAAAGGAAGCAAAGAATTATTGGAATTGATAGAATAATAATAATAATAACAATAAACCTTCACCCTCAGACAAAGGAAACCACAAAGGAAGATATAAATAAGATATAAATATGATATAAATAAGAGAGATGATTCTGTTTACATCAAAAACAAGTTGAAGGGAGATTTTCTTATTGGTGAATGAGAAGGATAGCTAAACTGATTCCTCCAAACTATGCCACGAAACAGAGCCCCCAATTAAAGTGAAAAAATAGGGTTATCTGTTTCATGGCATAGTTGGGAGGAATCACAGACCCTCCATTTCACGAACTACAGAATCACAGGCCTTCCATTTCATCAACCACAGAATCACAGACCTTTCAATTCACCAACCACAGAATCACAGACCTTCCAATTCACCAACCACAGAAGAATCTCCCCTTAATAATGGTGGTAATTCTTTTTTGTTACAATGGAGTGTCTTGATTCCTCCAAAGTATGCCAGGTAAAAAACGGGCCCATATGAACAAAAATAATGGTGTTCTGTTGTTTGGAATAGTTTGGAGGATTCAGTTGCTCCAGATTTAATTATAACACAAAATTTCCCCCTTAAGGACCCCTGCATGTGATCGTGTATGAATGAGACTTGGTGGCTTCTGCTGCTGATTCCTCCTGATTACTATGCCACGAAACAAGCTCCCTCAATATAGGTGGTGGTGTTTCGTGGCAGTATTTGAAGGACTCACTACAAACCTTCAATTTATTTTCTGACTACATCACGGGGGGTCCCTCATGAGAAACAAAGGCTAGGCTACCCGCTAAACTCCTCAAAATCATAATAATTGATATATATTGCCGAATTATAGGAACCAAGAAGGAAGATAATATTTTGGTTCCAGGGAAATATTTTTGGGAAGATGTATGGAGATGAGCTTATCTGTGTTTTGGAAAATATAATTAGTGTATATATTTTTTTATATTTATTTATTTATTTATTATTATTATTTTTTATTATTTATCATTTTTATTTATCTATTGTTATTTTTATTTATTTTTTATTAATATTATTATTGTTATTATTATTATTATTATTATTATTATTATTATTATTATGATTATTATTATTATTATTGTTATTATTTTTACTATTATTATAATTATTATTATTTACATTTATTTTATTTTATTTATTTTTACATTCTAATACTTATTCGGACCAAACCATTCCCTATTCATTTTCCAACTGTCCTTCCTTTCCTTCTGAATACTTTGTGATTGTTGTCCATCCTTTCTATCACTTTCTCCCTCCTGCTACAGTGTTCACCAGTCTTATTTCTCTCTTTTCAATTCATGTATCTTCATTTATGAGCAATCCCTGTCTCTCTCTCTCTGGTCTATATTTACGAACAGTCTCTCTCTCTCTCTCTCTCTCTCTCTCTCTCTCTCTCTCTCACACATTATTCATCATCACCTCAGCCACTGGCAACCACACATCCCAGTCCTGAGTGACAATTAAGCCGTCAGAGCCATCAGATTACCTTCTAATTTGACGTCTGTTGCCTGATAGTCCACAATCCATCCCATTATATATTTACCGAGACATCTGACTGAACTTTATTTTATGGGCCAAGGTCGATTGAAGGTCGGTGGGAGGGAGGAGCCAGCAGAAAGGTGAGTCTGGTGGTGTGGAATTTAATGTCGTCACAGCCTCGATCATCTTACCACACTGAGCTAGTATACGTCATAAGAAAATATAAACAAAACAATATATATATACGTATACCTGTATCCATATAATATACAGTATGGAGATTATGAACTAAACACACAGTCTTTTATGTCCTCCTAAATGCCACTGACAGTATTGAATTTATTTACATACACGATGCAAGGTGTAAAAAATACTTCAAATTTACTGTATTTACTGCAGTCTATACTTTCTTATGTCAGACCATTCTCGTTTTCAGTGGAGGAGTATAAGGTTAATTCGTTTTCTATGATACTGCTGATCCTTTGTATGCATCATGATGATTCTATTTAATTTGTTTTTAACTTCTTTATATTTATGTTTGTCATGGGTAGCTAGAGAGATAACAATGACTGAAATGAGTAAGGAGCAAGTGTCATAATTATTATATCTACGATTCGGCATAATCAACTAGAAAACAAACACACACACACACAGAAAATATATATATAGTATTTTATGATTATTGTTGTTCTATTTATGGACCCAATTCTGTAAAGTCTATTATATGATGCGGTGTAATAAAGACAATGCTACCCCGTACAAAACATGGTAAACAATTCCAAACATATAGCCTACCTCGACATCGATCACTGTTTACCTTTTACGGTGAATTATGAAATGTACAGTTGGGGGACATATGAAACAGACACACTTACAACGGGGCCCTCATTGAGCACATAATTATATAGGGTAGGACAAGCCATTTTACACGTCGTCTCATCAATACCATATTAAATTTTATGCTCGATGAGGGTCCAGTTTCCAGTGTGTCTGTTTCATGTGTCCGCAACTGTACATGCTGGCTGGGTGGGAAGTAAACATAGGGGATACTATAAGGACCATATTCAAGAACGTTTGTGGTGCATACGATGGTGTGGTACTGGTACGATGGCTCTATAGACAAACAACAGAGCCCTCGTACAGTACCACACCATCGTATACACCACGGATGTTCTTGAATAGCGCCCCAATAAGCTTGAGCCATGCGTGTTACCTACTGCTTGAAAAGATGTGGGTAATAATTATAGTCTCACTCAAGGATTTATGCTTGTATAATAAGTGTATGTGTATATGTGTAAGTGGGTATAAATGTAATGTGTGTGTGTGTGTTTTTTTTTTTTTCTTTCTTTTTTGTGTGTGTGTTACTCTGGGATTTCGTATTTGATAAGACGTCAGCTAAATACATGGTGTTGGGTCGTATCTTTCAGCGTTATATAAGTTTCTACTGAATCCTAAAAACTGATTATTATCTGTAAATAGGAGGGTTAATATGACGCAAATGTGAGTCACTAGTCGATGAGAATGTTTAAGGCAGTGAGTAACTGATTGGAGTAACTGATTCCTCCAAACTATTCTGAGCAACAGGCCACTATTATATTTGTCCATTTGCTCCTGTTTCCTGGCATACTTTGGTGGAAATAAGGCGCCCCAATGTACTGTACCAAAAGTTATACACTATATCCCTTTAAGAAACACTACATATCGTGACAACCATTGCTTCCTTACGTGTTACAGGTGTTTAAATTAGTCTAGTGATTTATCTTGAGTGAGGGGAGAGTAGTGTGCTTTTTTTTTCTCTCTATCTTCTTCTTTTTTTTTCATTAGAGCTCCGTGATTCCTCCAAAGTATGCCAGGTAACAGGATAAAAAAACTAATGGTGGTCTTTGGTTCCTTACAATATAGCTTGGAGGAATCATGCCTTTGCTCAGGATTTACCAACACTGTACTTCCTTAATTCTCCCTTTTTGGTATATTGGAGTGCCTTGATTCCTCCAAACTATGCCAGGAAACAGGACCAAACTAACAAAAATAATAGTGGCCTGTGGTTACTTGCAATAGTTTGGAGGAATCACGCAATTGCTTCAGATTTACCAACTCTGTACTTCCTTGTTTCACCCGTAATTGTGCACGGTGGTGGTGGGTTGGGGTGTAGGATGTGGGGGTGGGGGTGGGGGGGATCACTGAGGGTCGGTTGGTAGGGGACTGACATGCAATCTTTGTCTGAACACCAACGCAATGCAATATTACAATGTACAGTCACGTGCCATAATAAGTATGCAGGTGTTTAGTTTCGAATCATCTGACATATCACTGAATCAATTACAACGCTGATCCTGTCTCTCAGTAACACTTATACCAGAGCTCGTTTACTACTCCATCAGGCCATTCGAAGCAGAACCTGAATACTTGTTGTTATCACTCGTGCCTGTACTATCAAAGACAAAAGTCGTGTCGCTGTCTTGTCCGATGATTTAATATAACTCGTGAAACATAGTGAAAACACCACCACTATAATTAACGTCCATGCCCACTATGGTTTCCTCTTTACCATATATTTCCACCAAATTTAATTAACGACGACTTTTTTCTTTGATAGTACACTCGTCTGCAAGATTCCAGTCGCCTCACCAAACGCTTCTTGAAGAATAATATAATACAGGGTAATCATACAGTTGAGACACTGAATAAACACATTATTCCATGCAGGTCTAGCGCTGTCCTAGCTCTTTCTTCTTCAGTCCAAAATATAATGTTACTTATTAAGGCGCACATTATATATACCGGTATGTGTGTGTGTGTATGTGTGTGTGTGTGTGTGTGTGTGATTACTGTCGTATTACTATGCCAGTAGTGTGTGTGTGTGTGTGTGTGTGTGTGTGTTATAGTGTCTAGGGTCATGAAGAAGACTGACTCCCTAAAACACATCAACTAGTACTGTTCTGTAATAGCAAGCAATGGGGTAGTAATAAGACATCAATAGGATAGTAACAAGATAGTAGTAGGATGGTAATTGGATAGTGATAGGATAGTAATTGATCCTTCTAACCTAACCTAACCTAACCTAATCTAACCTCTAACGAGTCTTATTGTTCCATCTAATCTAACTGAACTAACCGAACTTCTAATGAGTCTTATTGATTAATGTAACCTAATATAACCTAACCTCTAATTAGTCTTATTAACCACACCAAACCTAACCTAACCTAACCTAACCTAACCTAGAGAGTTGTTGTTGTTGTTGTTGTTGTAGTTCCCCAGATTGTCTATCCGAGCAGTCCCGAGTCTGGTTGACCGAAGCCGCGCAGATGCTCGGAAGTTCGGAACCCCAAAAGGGAGTCAGGGAGATAGTGAGATCTGTATTGTCTAAGGCAACAGAAGAGAGGACAACTGGCTCACGGTCATGTACCATAACCTCTCTTGTTGTGCCACTCAATAGTACCCCTGGGGCCCCGAGCCATCAACAGTTGCCTCCCCTGTTATGCCACCCAATTGGGCGATCTTGCTAGCTACCCAGAAGGAATGTGAAATAGTAAGAGAGACAGATAGAATAGGCCAGGGTGTGGTAGAGGTTGCCAAATTCCACATTTCTGGATAGAACCAGCCCTCGCCAGGAAAAGGAAGAGAAGCATACGCCAAGCCCCGTATGGAAGGGAGAGGAGAGAGTTGGAGGAAGATCGGGCTTGCGACATATATGGCTTCAACTCTAAACCTCCTCTCAGGGATGGCGTTGGTCCACCAAAAAGGTGGACTCATCCGCCTTGGGAACAGCATTTCCTCTGAACCAGGACAACCCAGTGCCCCAAACATTCCCAACTGATAAGACTCACCCAAAATGCAAGAAAAACATTGCACTTAGGTGAACCGGTGGCATAGGAATGTTATGACGATGAGATATACCGCCCACCACGGTGAACCTATAGTGAGTTTTATTGCTTACCCAAACCTAACTCAACCTCTAATGAGTCTTATTGATTAACTTATCGTAACCTAACCTAACCCTACCTAACCTATAATGAGTTTATTGCTCACCCTAACCTAACTCAACCTCAAGTGAGTCTTATTGATTAACCTATCCTAATCTAACGTAACCTAACCCTACCTAACCTAACCTAGTGAGTTTTATTGCGCACCCTAACTTAACTCAACCTCTAATGAGTCTTATTGATTAACCTATCGTAACCTAACCGCGAGTCTAAACGGGCAAAGTGGTCCAATTAACGTCTAATGAGTGTTATATTGATCCGCCACACTGCCTCTGTCTAGTGAGGTAACAACGGGAAAACACTTATCCACTATACATTGTTACTTCTGTTCCCTTCGTGTTTGCTGTCCGGAATCTCTATCACATTACATCACCTAGCTTCTATCCCGTCCTGCCGTGCACAGTCAGGAGAATAATAAAGGTTCTTGTCAGCTGTCAGTTTAGATAAGAGGATATAATCTGTAGTGCGTAAATTACAGTGCTGCTGATTCCTTCCCTCTCTAACACGAAACACTATATAGGAGTTTCATATGGTTTTCCCTTTTAACGGCATTTATCACTGAAGCGGCTTGTGAAGGCCTATTATTATGATTCGCGATCCAATTGGCTCGATTTGGATAGTCTTCTGATCTGGCTCAATATATCCCTATTACCTCTTTCTTGAAAACAGGTAAATGGGACCATGATGATGATGATGATGGTGCTTCATTATCATTATTATTATTATTATTATTATTATTATTATTTCTTTCAGACGTGATGGGGGAGGTGTGGGTGTCAGACCTCGGCAGCCCCGTGGTGGACACCGACAGGATCGACGTGCAGGTGGAAGGTCAGAAGGTCGACAAAGTACAAGACGCAGTGAGGAGCGACATGGTGGGGGGCAGGGCGAGGACAGGGGTGGTCGAGGGACGCTAGTGAGGGGCGGTAGTGACCCAGTACTGTTGAGGGTCGGGGATGGAGGGCCAGGCAGGGTTGGTGGGGGTAGAGGGTCAGCCACATCCTTACCCTCGTCTCTGAGCCTAGAACGAACCAACCCTGGGGGACGACAGCGCCCCAGGAGCGGGGCGGGACAGGGACGTGTGGTGAGGGCGGGAAGGATGAGGGTGGAGGCCAGGCGGAGGGTGAGGCAGGTGATGGGTGGGAGGGACTGGAGGAGTGGGGCAGGGGAGGCCATCCAGGCTAGCAGGTTAGTTCCGGCCCCGACCCGCAGTGCCTCGCTGCCCACAGCCTCGCTTATTGACCTTCCCCACACTCATCAACAACCCTCAGCCCAGCCTCGCCCTTCCTCACCACCATCACCACCAGGAGCCATTACGTCCACCCAGAAACACTCAACCCCCACCAACACACAAAACTTGGATTCAGGTGTAGATAAGGAGGTACGGGGAAGGCGGTACGGACGGAGTGTGAGCAGCCTGGCTGCGGTACTGCGGCGTGACGACCGCCGCCACCACCACAAGACCTCCAGAAGGCGGCCCGAACCTGACGCCAAGAGTCGCAAGTACGTGGCGGGGAGTGGCGGGGGTGGCCGCCAAGGACCCCTGGCCGCCGCCGCCACGTACTCTCACTCTCTGTGGCGGCCTGTAAACCACCAGCCGCCACCAGACCCAATCAAACCCCGACCCCACGCCCCCTGCTGTTGTCCCCCTGCCATGACCACTGCACCCTGCTCTTCCCTCCTCCTCCTCCCCCTCCAACTCTTCCTCCTTGCCCTCCTCCTGGCCTACCTCATCATCGGGGCCTACGTCTTCGCTGCTGTGAGTTTTTGCCTCATAATCCACCTCCATCTCCACCCCCTCCTTGTCCTACATCAACAATGCTTGCCTTTACCACACACTGCACACCCGCCTCACCTCACACCATTCTACCTCCAGCACCTCTCTCCAATCACCACCACCGACTAATTCAACCACTAATTTCACCCCTTCTTGTCTCCAACACAGTCCACTTTCCCTCTACTTCCACCTCCACCAACCACACTGCACCACCACCACCACCACCACCACCACCAGGCCTATGCTTTTCCCACGATGTAATCACCCCAACAACCCTTGTCATTTACTTCCAACTCTTCAACTGTCCCCCTTTTCCTTCTATTTTCTTGGTGTTTGTTGTCCTTGCTCTCTATATATCTTCTTCTTATAGTGCTACAGGGCATTCCATACCTAGCGTAATCCTCCCTCTTCCTCTTCAGCTCAATCCCACAACACAACACAACACAACTCAACTCAACTCGGAAGTGTATAGCATAACTTGACACTTGTATAGACGAAAACATGCACCATTTGAGTAAGTCTTTAAAGTTATTGGTGATGCTTCTCTCTTGCTGCTTCTGCCAGGTCCCGAATATCAAATCAATTAACCGGTCCTTAACAAATTGGCCTTTTCATCGTAAACACATTGGCTGCATGGATACACATAATTGTCACCAGGGTATTGATCCATATATACAAATGTAGGTTACGATGCGCTGTAGATGAGTAACTTGTCATCAACACCATATTATGACTCACTTGTTTTTGTTATTGTTGATGTTTATTAGTCTGGGGAAATTGTACAGTCATTCCCATTCAATTTCTTGTCTTTTCTATAAATCTAATGCAATAAAAAAAAAACACACATACACACACACACACACACACACACACACACACAAAAGAGAAAAGATACATTTGCACAATTAGGCACCTATTTGCAACATAAGACCATACTACAATGAAAAGAATCGGCGGTACACATTCGCCGGGATAAAATAATAACTTGGTATTTGTTTTCTTTTTTTAAGTGAAGATGACAGTGCATTAGCCTCAGAACCTGATTTTAAGGGGAGATATACTTGCTGGTAAATTGGAGGGCTACTGATTCCTCCAAACTATGCCAGGAAATAGATGCCCTCAGTGGTATTAATAGGGGACCTGTTTTGTGGCAGAGTTTGGAGGAATCACTGAGACCTTCCAATTCACCAACAAGAGAATCTCCCCTTACTTAAGACGTTTTGCCAGTCTGTCTGTATGTCACAATGGAAGGTGGATTCACAGAAAACATATATAAAAATCAGCATCCCTTTTACAGAATAAAAACGAGAAATATTTCCACAACAACACCATACATTTTAAATAGAGCTTAATTAAGAGGAGAGTATTATCTTGGTGAGTTGGAGGGCTGCAGGTTCCCCCACAATATGCAATGAAACATATCCCCTATTCGTTAAAGGAGTAATTCTTTTTTGGTACATTGGAGTGCCTTGATTCCTCCAAAGTATGCTAAGAAACAGGACCAGAATAGCAAAAATAATGGTGTTCTGTTACTTGGAATAGTTTGGAGGATTCAGTTGCTCCAGAATTACCAACACAAAACTCCCCCCCCCCCCCTTAACATTGGGGTCGACTGTTTTCTGGCATAGTTTGGAGGACTCGGTAACCCTCCAATTCACCAACAGCACCTCAAAAGTTTGTTATGATTTAAGTTTCAGGAAATGTGTGTGTGTGTGTGTGTGTGTGTGTGTGTGTGTGTTAGGTGTGTTGTGTCAGGTATTTGTGTGAGAGAGAGAGAGAGAGAGAGAGAGAGAGAGAGAGAGATGAGAGAGAGAGAGAGAGAGAGGCGAATTACATATTAAATACGTGAGTGTGTGAGTGTGCTAACCTTTCTTTTACAATATACCACGTCAGCATTCACTCACCCTCCTAAGAATGTTCTCTCTCTCTCTCTCTCTCTCTCTGGTTTATGGCTCCCCTGTGGACCCGAACCACTCCCTTTCATTCTCCATCGCTCCTTCAAACGCAATGATTCTGGACCTTTGTTGATCTCATTATCATTATCAATACCATTATTATTATTATTATTATTATCATTATTATTATTATTATTATTATTATTTTTTTTTTTTTTTTTTTTTTTTTTTTGATAGGTGAGGACGTGATTTTCTTAATTGTCTTCACTCCTCATCTTTCACAATAAAACTAAAATTGTGTGTTGTTACCTATCACGCCAAAGGAATACAAGGGATATTCAAACAGCAACAGCCCTACTATGGCCCTTTCATGGTGCTGTCTAATCTGCTAGAGTGAGGGAAAGTGTAGTAAAGAGGAAGGAAGGAAGGAAGGGATGAAGGGAAGGGTGGTTATTGTGTTTAGCCTATACGGTTGTTACTTCTGCTCAATAAATCCATAGATCAGGTCATCACACACACACACACACACACACACAATTGCCCACCACACACACACACAACTGCATACCTATTACACACACACACAATTGACCACCTAACACACACACACACACACACACACACAATTGACCATCTAACACACACACACACACACAGAACTGCACACCTAACACACACACACACACAGAACTGCACACCTAACATACACACACACACACACACCTAACACACACACACACACACACAATTGACCATCTAACACACACACAACTGTATACCTAACACACACACACAATTGACCACCTAACACACACACACACACACACACAATTGCCCACCTGACACATGCATACTGACTCATACAAACACAACAACAACAACAACAACAACAAGATGACGAAAACAAGAGCAAACATGTCTGTAATGCATTTTTTTTCCTCTCTTCATTTCTTCCTTCATTCCATTCCTTCCTTCCTCCCTCTATCTATTTCTCCTCCTTCCCTCACTTTTTTTCTCCTCCTTCCCTTACTTTTTTCCCTTCCTTCCCTATCTCTTTACTTCTCCCTTCCTACCCATCATTTTCTCTATTTTTCCTTGTTATTTTATACCACTACTACATTATTATCTCTTCTCTTTCTCTCCTTTTTCGCTCTTGCCATCTCTTATTCTCCCTCCCACACTCCTCTACTCTCTCTCTCTCTCTCTCTCTTGAAATCGATGAAGGAGTCACGAACCACGACATAACCATTTCTACACACACACACACACACACACATACAAACACACAACGTATACAAGTGCGTGACATGACAACATTCTACACAGAGCTCACACCGGATTTAATTGCCTATACACACACTACAGTACACACACATACATACATACACATAGCCTACCTTTAACTGAATGCGCACATGTATACGTTATAAGCCTACACGTACACAAGTAGATATCCGCACACACACACACACACACACACTGCGTTCTATATATAGTCTCACACACACACACACACACACACACACACAGAGAGAGAGAGAGAGAGAGAGAGAGAGAGAGAGAGAGAGAGAGAGAGAGAGAGAGAGAGAGAGAGAGAGAGAGAGAGAGAGAGAGAGAGAGAGAGAGAGAGAGAGAGAGAGAGAGAGAGAGAGAGAGAGAGAGAGAGAGAGAGAGAGAGAGAGAGAGAGAGAGAGAGAGAGAGAGAGAGAGAGAAGGGGAAGGGAAGGGATTGTTGTGCTGAAAATAGTGAAGGGGAGACAAGACAGGCATGAGGGGTTGTCGACTCAGTATAGGACAGAACAAGACAGAAACACCAATATTATTCACAACACATTATACATACACAATACCATACACACAATTCATTATACACAATTCATCATATATACAATACCATACACACACAATACACCTTATACACAATACCATACACAATACCATATACAATACCATACACACAACACCATATACACAATACCATACACACAATACCATACACACCATACCATGTACACAATACCATACACACAATACATTATACACAATTCATTATACGCAATACCATACACACAATACATTATACACAATACCATACACACAATACATTCTTCTACAGAGAATATTATATTGTAAGAGTGAATGACGTGTATTTATTTACCTTCTTTTTATGAGTGTGGAAACAGGAAGGGCAAGATTACTCACTCGTAGCTTCGTGTCTGTAAAAATAAAGATGAACAAATCGCTAGCATGCATGTTATACTAATAATGCCAATACACAAGCCTCTCTGCTTTAATTAAGAGTGTAGTAAAGTGTTAGTAAATCTGGAGCAACTGCAGGATTCCTCCAAACTTTTTCAAGCAACAGTCCACCATTATTTTTGCTAATCTGGTTCTGTTTCCTGGCATATTTTGGAAGAATCACGACACTCCAATGTATGTACCAAAAGTATACTCTCCCCTTAACATTTGGGATATTAATCGTAATTTGGTAGAGGTAAGAGTTATAATAATACATAAGTGTGTAGCTACATAAGTATAATCAACCAGTTCACATAATGTTTACTTGTGGGTATCAGGAGGTCAATGCTTTTCAACTATCAATGGATGGGTTGGTATATATAGCCTACAATGTACTATTTTTCTCACGGGGTATCAACACAGAGAATATGGACCTACTGTATATGTCACCAAATGTGTTTAGGTAATAAAGAAATTAACTATATACATTACCTTTAGCGTGAGGACTAGTTATTATAATTAAAAGGCAGTTCCTACTACTAGTTTATTTGAAAGAGCATTAGTAGTTGCCACCGCTATTGATATCCTCACCCTAACGCTTCGTGAAGGTATAATGTTTGAAAACCTGAGATAATTTCATTTGAGGCGATGGTGTTGCACCCCCAACGCCCTTAAATTCCCTCTTACATCCTTCCAACAGCTTGAGGACCCACTGGGGGAGGGTGGTGAGCTGGTGGAGGTGAGGAGAAGCACGGTGACCCTCCCAGGCACCCCACGACACCCCGACATGACCAGAGCCAGACAAGAGTTGGTGGAGAGACTTATCAACATTTCTAGCGGCCTCATCCTGGAGCGTAGTCAGGAGGTGGTGATAGCGGCAATATTCACCTCGTCCAGATTACAGAGCGCTCTTCAGGCTTTCCAGGTAACCCAGTCACAGCGTGCATGGAAGGGTCACGTTCCATCCTATACCTTCGTGCCTGCTGTTTGTTCCCTCCGTCTCCTTTTCTTTTTGTGGTGCAAGATATTTCTGGCCTCTTCCACTGTCTCTATTTTCCTTCAAGCTTACTGTCCCTGCTTTCTATATCCTTCTCTTTTTACAGTATAAGGTCTTTCTAGCCTATCACAGTCTTCTTTCGTTTCCTTTTCATTCATTCTCTTTTCTCTTCTACGTATACAGCAGGGAGGAGGGTCTCGCCTGCCCCCGGATAAGCAGTTGGAGCGGCTGAGCCGATCTGTGATGACGGAGTGGCGTCAGCAGATGCACCACCTGACAGCTCGTTATCACACTCTGGTCACACGTCACGCACTTGGCATGCAGGTCTGTCACACATCTTGTTACATGTTCTTTATTTCTCTCACCAGTTGTCCCTCCTTTCCTTCTTTTCCCTTCGCGCTTGCTGTTCTTTTCATTTTATAATCTCTCTTTCAATGCCTTTCCCCACTTCAACTGTCCCTCCTTTCCTTCCTTTTCCTCTGTGTTTGCTGTCCCTCCTCTCTGTCCCCTTCTTCCTTGTAGTATAAACACGGCCCTTCTAGTCTCGCACGATCAACTTTCTTCCCTTTTATAATCTAAACTAACCCTGTACAATAATTTACAGGTGGACGATGAAAAGAGATCAGCCGTGTGGAATGAGGAGGAACCCCCACCACCTCTACCCTGGCGGACCTCCCACGCCCTTCTGTACGCCTTCTGCCTCCTGACAACTGTAGGCGGGGGCGTGCGAGCACAGACCCCAGGTGGGCGGGTGGCAGGAGTACTGTTTACGATGGTGGGTGTGGTGTTGTATGTTGCAGTGGTCGGGGTGTGGGCAGCCCGGCTCAGAGACACTGCCATAATCGTCATCAAAATGTTCTCCAGGAAAAAGGTTGGTTGGATGAGAGTAATGTTGTTAATAGGTCCTTTGTATTGTATGTCTACATCTGCACTGTTTTTCTGTTCCCAACTCAAATATTGACTATCTAAAAAATTTCACAATCTTACTCAAAAAGTGGAACACATTCTGTTCTGCTGCGAGACCGTCTGCAACTGTGGAAGTAAACAGATCTGCCATAAATCTCAGTACTGTATCTATAGGCTTGCTTTGTGCTGTTTTGTTTCAGATACAGGCGAGGGAATCTAAGAACTCCTCCTACCACAATATGCAACAACATCACCACTCCTCCAGACTATCCTCAGACCTTCAATCCACGTCCTCCTCCTCCTCCTCCTCTTCCACTGCCACCACCAACACAGACACCGACACCAACACCACCAGTACTACTACTACTCCCACCACGACCACCAATACTACCACAACCGCCAATACTAACAGCAGTAGCAACCCGTCCCTCCTCCTCCACCCTCACCTCTACCATCCCCACCACTCTTATCACCACCACCACAACCACTATTACCACAACCATCATCGCAGTCTCTCCACCCACCCCTACCACAATCCTCACGCCCGTTCCGCCCTCTTCCTCATCTTCGCGATAGTCTTGTGAGTGGCAATATTGTACCACTGGCTTGACTTTTTGAATGACTTTTGGTGTATATCATGTCTTTGATTGAACTTCATCTAACATTAAAAAAGCCAAGATAGTAAACGAGGGAGCCAGTACAATACTCAAATAATCTTCTACACATGTTGTCTGGCAGGTACCTGGTGAGTGTGGGGACGCAGGCAGTGGCAGGAGAGACTTTCTGGGCTGGTCTAGAGAATGCAATACAAGCCCTACTCTGTGTACATCCACCTAACCCTCTTCCTCAGGTCAGTAGTACTCACTTCGCATCCTTTTCATCCAATGCTTAAAGAGTTTGGCTGCCCCTTTTGTACCTGAGCCCGTTGTCCCACTCTTCCTTTTTTCTTCGTGTTTGCTATCCACCCTCTTTGTCCCCTTTTCTTTAGTGGTACAAGGTCCTCGCTATAGAAGGCAAATGGAAAATATGGCCCAGGACATGGTTAAACCTATCAGATATTTCATACCACCACGGTAAAGCAATGAAAATATGTATACATTGACTCTTCCCACTTTACAGGACCTGAGTACAATAACGGGATTCATAGCATTTACTTTCTTCGGTCATCTCCTGTTGGCCCTGTTTCTCTACAATGCAAAGGTTGGTTCATTGTTGTTACTGTTACCATTCCATTATTGCCATTCTCACCTTTTCACTGTAATCACCACCACCACCACTTCACTGATATCACCATCACCAATAAACCATCAGTCATCTTTCACTCTTAATATTATTGTATTACAAAGTCACTGTTGTGAGAACTGCCTTTTCCACAATTTCGCTGTTGTCACAAAAATTTTTCTATCTTCTGTGAAACTTTCATGGCATAAAATTGGCATGGAATTTGATACTGGACAACAGTACTATACAGATTACAGTATTGACGGTTAGTTTTTTCTTTGAAGAGCAAATGTATACAGTATATTCCCCTTGTAAATGGTGCCCAATGGTTATAGCCCCATTCTCTTACTGATTTTATCCTCCTGAATTGGTTATGGATGCTATATTAATTATTACAATTGCAGGAATGGTGGTGGGTGTGGTGGCGAGGGCGTGCAACACCTTCCTGATGATTGCTCTCTCTCTCATGGTAGTGACAATATTAATAACATAACCCCCTCACTTTCAAAACAATTTGACCTTACTAAGTATATGAGGAAGGAAACATTAATCAATACTGTATGTCAATTATGTACACCTGGAATTGCAAACCATAATTACAAGCATTCATTGCCACTGCTTTGAAAAGGTTTCATACTTACATACTGCATACTGTACAACAGACATAATATGACAGCTCAGATTGACTAAGTGCACTATTCCTTTCACTGGATTGAAATCAGCATCTAAATTATATATCAGTGGTAAACATAACTTTGGTTCAAATGTTATAGGGGTTTATTAAATAATGGAAACAGCAGTGATTCTAAATTTGTGCTGAATTGATGTTGTACAAACAAAACATGGCAATGTTTTTTAGTTATTCACTGGTGTGGAATGACTTCCTATAAAATGATGGTTCACATCTGTTGTGTATTTTCTGGGACTCAATCCAATTTCGTACAAGTAGACACGTACTGTATTGTATTAGAGCATAATGTTACCGTTGTTTGTTTAACTGAAATAAATTAATGTTAATTCTTTTTCATAGTGGTCTGTTTTTCTTCCTTTCTTTAGTAGTTAGCCACAATAAAATCTCAGTGACAATTAAGGTTAGTGTTGGTGTAAAATTACTCTAGGGCATGGGATATGTACCACTGACCACAAGATTTTGTACACACGCTGTTATTTTTGAGGGTTTACTACATATAGAAAACATAGGAATATGTAACTGTAATATAACATTATTATAAGGTCTGTTGTTTTACAATCAGTGTCACTTGGTAAATCATTCATTGCAGTACTTCCAGAATAATTACCTTTTTTTCCATATAGCCTGTGTAAAGGCCTGTCCACATGAGCAGGTTGCCCCGACAGGCATTACTTTCTGTGAGAAATATCCCTCACTTTTTATCACTGTTACCATATCGGCAGATCCCATTGGCCATTGCTTATAATAATGAGCACACTTGTGTTGTCCACACCGTGATTTGGTAACACTTGCTTGCCGGTTGGGGCTGGCCGCTCGTGTGGACAGGCCTTAAGAATTCCTGTGGCCAACTGCACATCCACTAACAAAAGCTTTGTTGCTTCAACTTTGTGGAAAGTGAAAAATCTTTACTTACTGGACTCTGGAAAGTGGAGATATGGGCCCCCATAGATTGTGTGCAAACCCTTCTTTAGTTCATAGCTATACCACTGATATATTAATATCTCATTGATATATTGAGAAATGAACAATGAAACTATATAAGCCGATACATATGGTAATACCCATCGCACCATCCCTACAGAACAGATCTGCTACTAAACTGCACAACTTTCATGCAAAACCCGATACATAAATATTGACCAATACCTGGGGAACTATATAAAATTTATGCATCTGACACTGTTTGGGTTAAAGATACAAAGGTGTGATTACTAGTGTATAATGTAGATTGTGGTAAACACTGGCTATTCCATAAACAAGCAACAAAAACATGAATAAATTGTAAGGTAAATAAACCAATATTACAGGCAATGAGGTGATACTGTTTAAGAAATTATGTTACTTGGGTGCCATAAGGGTTTTAGATTATGTAGTTCCAAGCTGATGAAGGGGAAATACATGTGTACCAGGACTAATAAGATAGCGCTTCCCCTTCATCTGCTCCAAATTGTAGGTCAAAGGTTTCTTTCATAATTTATAATTACTTAAGTGCTTGCCAAGTGCATGATTTAGGTTCTGATATCAAAACATTCAAGTTAAAAATTTTAATAAGAAAAATTATCCTTTAATGAGCAAATAAAAACTTCACACATAGAAACACCAGGGTTTAGTAATAGGTCTAGTACATAAAGAGAAGGCATGTCAGTGCAGTTGGTAGGATCCACAAACAAATACTGGTAGGGGTATAAATGTTAGTGAGGTGTAACTTTAACCAGCATAACCAGAGACTCCAGCACAAGTTACAACACCTTTGTGGATCCCGCCCACTGACCTGCACCGAGTATTATTGTTAAACTTTACATTATATATTATAATCAGTTCTATTAAATGATTTACATGATGGATATTCTACTCTATTACCAATGATGTATTATGAAATCTTTGATATACAGTCCTCCCCCAACATAAAATTATGGTGCATGTATTTATAATTAAAAAAAAAGAAAAAAGAAAAAGAAAAAAAAAATCTCATTAATTGATGAGATGCTCAAAAATATCTCTTATAACACTTGAAAACCACTGGCTATAAGACTAAACAGTATTTGTGACTAACCAAATTTTGCAAAGCAACACCACCTTAATATTATTGCATGGACCAATCCCATAAACCCTAAAGGACGAATACCCGATGACCTTTCCAGGTGATCTTTCCAACCGAGGGTCTTCCAGAAACCATGCCATCATTCCCTAGTACTGCACCACAGGTAACCTATGGCACAAAGTCATTAATTTTGTTTACCTATCCTCTACCTTGACTAGTCAGGGGTGGAGGTAGATGATCCCTTCCCCATTTCAACTAACCTTTACCTCTACCTCACAAGAAGGAACTCGGAGCACCCGTATCATGTTGTCTCTTACCAAGTCTGGGACATCACAGGTCTCACTGACAGGAGGAAGTGTTGAGTTACCCCCGCTATTTTTAAAACACCTATGTGCTGCCATGAAAATTTTTCTTTATGTCAAATATAGTCTTAATTTCTCACAAATCAAAGTACTGTACTGCAATACAGTACTGACTTCTGAGAGGCCTGCAGCTTTAAGGGAGTTTAAATATTCTAGGATATAGCTCTGTCCTTGCTAAGGAATGGAGCACAAAAAATCTAACACATACTGTTGAATAATATAGTAACAAGTTAAATATCACATGGTTTAGCCATCGAAGAAAGCTTATCATGTCATTAATATTTTTCCTCTAACTATTTAGACATGTGCCACAATTTCTAGACACCTAGGATGGACAGGTGGAGATCAAGCTAGCCATTCTTTTTTTACAACTGATTATCACATTGCTTACAGTGTAACACTTGGATGAAAGAACCCAGTGAAGAAAGGCTCTGGAGGTGTGAATTAGCCCCACTACCCAGTCCCCCAGACAGTGGTCCGACAACCACTGCTGAAGAAGTTACATTATTACTCTTTCGCTGTAGTCATCCCCGATCAGTGTGTTCAGAAGGATTAGTGTCAGCAAACAAATAAACTTCCTGACTTGATGGCATACATACAATTACACATACTAGATCTTACTGCCGCATTTTAAACCATCACACAAAAGTAAGCTTCCTATAATTCTACCTAATTATCCATCCTACCTGTGTTGAAATAAATGGATTATTACTGGATCATTCTACTCTACTGAACTGTTATGGCGGAATATAAAATTGATACTGTAACTAGTGTAGGATATGTAACATGCACACATATGCCAGGTCAATTGTATAGAATCAAATTTACTCGTAACAAGCTGGAGCCTCAAGACAAGATAACACTGGGAAAAAGATTGGCTCTATCCTCTACAGTATCTCATAGCGCTCCTTCACTGCTCGGATGAGGCAACATGACATCCAAACACCAATAATCTGTAAAAAAAAAAGAGTAAGAATGAGGTATACCAGATGAAAATGGAGTTCATATTTCCCTAACATAAAACTACAGTATAGTATCAACATCATGGATGGTTTATTAACCTCTTAACCTGGTATCAGTATTACATAATATTCCAATGAAGGTAAGGAAGAGGGAGCATAGATCATGGTTACAGCAACTCCAGATGCTGGGGAAGGAGAGCGAAATGAGAATAAAGAGGAAGGGTGGAGTTATTAGTGGAAGAAGTGAAACGAGTGTGGAAAAGGCATTTAGATCATTTGAAGAATGAGGCAGTGGCAAAATAAAAGGTAATGAAGGTGGGTGGTAGATGACCAGATTTACAAAAGGAAAAATGTCAGGAAAGGGAGAGGGAGAATGAAGGTGGGATCGACCTCAGGCGAAGAAAGAATAATTTAGGAAATGGTGAAGTAGGAAGGAAAAGCAGTAGTGGATTAGATGTTGCTTATCTCATTCGTCCACCAAGCACTTCCACTCATCCCTTCCAGCTGTATTTCTTACCCAACCACTACTGCAGCTATGCTAGTCACTGGTATCATAAATTTCTCAAACACATCACTAACTTACATTTCCCCTTATTCCATTAACATTAATTACATCCTACTTTAAAATATCATCTAAGACAACATAATTTATCATGCTTATTATGGTACAGTACAATCATCTATTCTGAATATTGAGAAGATTAGGAAATTACCTGAAGGATTGCCAAAATAATAACACCACCAATGATGGCTCCAAGGCTAGAGTGTGCAGCATCAGACAGTGACTGGAAACAGCCATTCAGGTGGATATTGCTGTGTGGAGCCACAGTGGTGACTTCACTCTCATCAAGGAAGATATCCTTGCCACAGCCCTCGGTCTCATGGATGCAGCATGAGTCAGGCACACCAGTCACATTTACTCCATATGTAGTGTTCTTCCAGTCAGTGTAGTTCATTGTTCCGCAGCATTGGTACTGTAAGGGTATACAGTACATACAAATTTAACAGTCAAACCCAGTTAATGCTCAAATACAGTACAGTCCCACATACTCCCACCTGAGGTATGCCAGTGTTATAAATACAATACAGAATACAAATCTATGGTTTTATAATCTATACAGCTACACACATCAGTTTTAAGGTGGATTACCACTCCATGTTTTGAATAAAAGAAATTTTTGAGGATTAGACCACTTCACTCCTAAACTTTCTTCAAGTGGGTTGGATAAGGAAGTGTAAGGAAGAGGTGGGGTACAGTAGCAGTGTCTTGTGTTTGCACGTTTCTTCTCCCAGGCTACAACCTGGTACAGTTGCCTGACAAAGTTCATTAAGTCATGACACTCATAGGGTCTAGCCACTTATCTGGTAACACGGCAAACCTTGGTGCCAGCCTTACGATCACCTCTAGTAAGCCACACACCCAATATCCCGGTCTCATCCACAGTTATTTTGTTGTCAGATGTCACCACAATACAATCATATTAGAGTAGATAAGAAAATAATAAATTTTGAGGTTGATGGTTACCCTGACTTTGTAACAGAAATAGGTGTTGAACCCTCCCCACGTCCATATATGCATAACCATGATATTGATGACTGCTCATATTTGTAAAATGCAGGGAAATATTTAAAATAATTCTAGTAATTTTAACCTAATATCTCATGTGGTCACTTCTCTTTTCAACACAAGGCCAATTAGTTGTAAATAATAATAATTAATACAATGTAGGATGTCTCAAGTATTATGAAAACAGAAACCACTACTGTAGTAAAGTGACAATTAACCACTAGAGTAGATTAACAGTAAGTTTAAAACTCATAACCGCACATATTCGAAATTGAAGACATGGTTGAAGTTATCACAATAAGTCGCAGGGAAAGAAGACCCGTCTCCCTTACCCTGCCCATAAACACTGAGGGAAAGAGTTGGGTGTATACTGTAGGGACGTTGAGCGTGATAAGGTGGGGAAATAGTAGGTGCTGGCGATATCAAAAGCTAGAAAACATGCAGGCAGGAAGTTGCATATCCTGAAGTCTACCTAATGAACCTGATAGGGAACTTAACATGATTTTAATTAAGTAAAAGACAAAAAAAAAAGTGGTCATGAATAGGAGATTGTTAGGCGCACTATCAATTATATAATTATTAGTTTAACTGGTGTTCTGTATATGTCGAGAAGGGTAACTGACTGCAAATATACTTCGTCTCCTAAATAAAAATCACTTTTACTAAATTCAGTGTTGGGTATACATTCGGCATTCTGTTTCTGTATCATATGAAACACTGTCTCGAGTATTATTTGAAGCAGTTGCTCGAGAGGACAGGAGTAAAGTTCACATGAGAGAGAAAGAGAGATTCTAGGTTATCAGGTTGTAATTTTTTGTATGATTATGAAAAGAAACACATGATCATAGATAAACAAGACTGTGATTCAAATTGACTAATAAGTAGATTGTTGTTGTTGTTGTGTAATATCGTATTCAAAACTTTTGTTGTTTAATTTGTGCTGTTCGTTCCTCCCCCTTTCTAACTATATCGTTCACTGTGATATTTATTTCACGTAAAACTTTCACGCAGTAAATATTTATGTCCGAAAATCACTTTATATAATATGTCTCTTTATATTTCCATTATTAATATGGATGATTTTAGGAGTGGGTATTATAGAACTAACTTGAGTGTATCATGAAAACATCCCACCCTCCCATACTCCCTCTCTCTTCGTTTCTCTTTCTCCTACAAACTCTTTGCTCTGTTCTCATTCCCATTCCTGATCAAGCACCCCTATATTCATGTATTAAATATGTGTTCATATTTAGCAATTCCTGCCGTAAAATTTACATCACGACTGACATATCTCAGTAATTCAAACTTTTGACAGACAGCACCGTACAACAACTGCAGTGATACATGTGTCTATTATTTTCCAGTTTTAACACAACACCACACATTTAGATATTTTTTCAGGGATTGTGTGTTTTTTCAAATAATATAAAATGAATACATTTACGCAACGTAATGTTGTTCACAGTTATATGGGTGTTGATTAAGTTACAAATATATAGTAATACCTGTATATGGCATTTCATACTTCACATTATTACCAGCTCTGTGGCCCTACCCTACACCAGTCAGGACTTAACAAACTTCGTCAGGCAACTGTACCTACTTAGTGATAGGTGAACAGGTATATAGGAGTTTAGTAAAATTGCCAACAATTTTGCCAGTGTGGGAATCAAACCTAGAATCTCTAGCTTGAGCAGCAAGCACCATAACTACCAGACCACTGGTGCCCCTGTAAGAGTTGGGTTTACTGGTGTCTCCAACAATCTCATGTTCTAATGATGCGGCTTCCACCAGTGTCAATCCCATGATGGGGTACTACTGTACTGTACAGGGAATAAGTTTGGTATCAACACCAAGGATGGATGATGGAATGGATAAAATTGGTGACTGTTCAATTGGCCTATGGAATATGGTAAAACTTTTTTGAAGGAATTTAGTTTTACAGTACATGTACTGCAGAGTAATGACAATTTTACTTGCACATAATCTCTTTCCAGTTTACCTTATGCTGCATGTCATCCCAGGTCTTGGTGACAAGGTCCTTGGGTTCACCGTACTGGTGCATGCTCTCTCCCATGTTTTTCTTTACTAGTTTCTTGATATCTGGTCTGAGCAACACCACTGTTATGGCAGCTGCAAATTCCAGCAGCAGTACCACAATCATCAGGAATGCAAACTGAAGTGGGGAAAAAGGGTGAGAAAGAAAACACTTTACTTATATAGTGAGAAATATCATGACAATATGAGCCACATTCCTGCTCACATGACATAATCCTCATAGTCCTGGTCACAACAATGATACCAATGGTTTCCAAGTATGATTAATATTTTCATTACACATAGATATGCATTGCATTATAAATCAAGGCTATGGTAACTAGGAAAATTACATGTAGCCTACTGTGGAAATAATTTCAATGCTGAAAAATCATGCCTTAGAGTCTTCGACGGTGTATGAATACACAGGGAATTATACCGTATTTGTAAAAATTTTGCCTGAAACTATTGTTGTACAAGGGATAGGTCTAAAGTATTTGCTTTATGCAGTATATATGATTTAATAACTTTTATTATTACTATACTTAAATCTTCATTTTGGCACTGTTCATACTATAATAGGCTTTATATGGGAAAATACAAAAGAAAAATGGATTTTTAAAAATGTAATGCATTGCAATAAACTCTGGCCCAAGAGCTTCTGAAACAGACGCCTTATTAGTTGTACAACAAATGTTTTTTATTTGAAGAGGTTCAGCATATTTATATTTATGATTAAACTTTTGGTGCTGTTAACTGACAATGATAGCTTTATGTGATACCCAGTAATCCTTGTGGCTACTCACAATTCTCAGCATGTACACATTCTCCCGCTTGGCACCACAACAACCGAAGAAGGAGATAACCACAACGACGGCACCCAGGATGATGATACCAATGGCAGGAGTTTCATAGTGATCATTGAAGAACTGAATGTAGGAGCCGAAGAACCCTTGGGCCACTCCTCCCAGCACGATCAGCACCCAACCAGACAACTGAAATGGTGTAAATTAAGTTATTAGTATCTAATTTCTAAGTCTCGATCACGGAACAAGTGCTGCTGTCTCATTATGTTATGTCCCGGAAGTCTGCCACAGTCCAGATTAAGTTAGGTTAGGTCAGGTATGCCTAATTCTACCTTGCGCAACTCCCGGTAGTTTGCTAAGGTTAGGTCCCGGTAGTGTGCCACGGTCTAGGTTAGGTTAGCTCAGGTCTGCCTAATTCTAAAATAAACTAATAATATTTGTGCTCGCCAAAAATTGGAAAACCCGAGCCAGATTTTGGCAAAAGTTGGCTCAGGTTTTCAATTTTTATCATTTTTTTAGTTTCACACTTCCTAAATAATACCTAAATCACTCGGTATTTTTTCCCCCACCCAAAACCACGAATTCCCAGGCTCTCCACCATGTTTGTTTGGGTGATGGGGTATGGCCAAAATAGGATATTTGGACAATAAATGATGTTAAAATCAAACGAATCACATGTAAAACTATAGGAAAAACTATGTTGTGTCTGAAAATCTCACACATGTGTAACTCGGAAAATTTCCCATGACTACTTCTAAAACCATTATTAAATGTTTTGTACTTTTCATACTGGTACTGTACTTGTTTAACCCCATAATTTCCCTTGAACTTCAAGTCTTACCCTCCATGTGTGGGACACATGGTAGTTTCTTGGGGATTAAATATGATTAAGTGCATTGTCGCACTATTATTTCAACAGATCAAAACAGGTAAGAGTGGATTATTAAAAAATAGTTGAAAAAATTGTGTTTTCCTTTTCTGTGGCTCTCCTTAAACTTTACCACACAATCTAATGATAGTTATGGTGAATAAAGTTTTGATGGTGTCATGAGTTAAGTTGAGTTGGATGGCAGAGGAGTACACAGCATTCCCTGATGTTGTCTTATTTATTCAGTCTTGGTCTTCTTTTTTTTTTCCTATTGCACTGGGCACTGGACAGATATAGCACCAACTTAACACCAAGGATAATAAGACTACTGTACTGCATATTCTTTGTATGGAGTTGTCCCAGGATTGCACAACTTTTTCCAGAAAATAATATGCAGCATGTAGTTAATGGTAATAATCTTTCTTCCTAACAATCCCAACACATATTAGTTTTGTCATCCTTATGTAGACTGCAGTAGAATGTTATGGTAGGATACGTATAATAATGGAAGACAAAAATAGGCATCCTTGCACAATGGTAGTCATACTTACTTCCTCCCCCTCCTCCTCTATCTCACGTGACTATTACTCATTACTGTAAAAAAATGCACTTATCACATAAACAGCATCCTATTCGTCATCAATCCCGTCTCTAATCGGGCCTAAGAAAAGAAAAAATCCAACTAAATGCCTAATTCAAGGGTTAAATATTGTGTTAAATGTCCAGAAGCCATACTCAGTGCTAGTGACGTCATGACAAACTAGGACAGACCCAACTTTGCATTTAATTCTACGCATATTAATAACTGAAGCCTTACTTATTATAATTATACTCACGAAGAAGATGAAGTTGAATATAAAGACGAGGTACTTGACCGTAAGAGGCCCACAACCAAGATTACTGGTAGCCAT
The DNA here is from genome assembly GCA_033782935.1 of Petrolisthes cinctipes. NCBI lineage: Eukaryota > Metazoa > Arthropoda > Malacostraca > Decapoda > Porcellanidae > Petrolisthes > Petrolisthes cinctipes. The sequence continues at coordinate 30,003 of JAWQEG010004252.1, forward strand.
AATGATGAAAGACTTGCGTTTCTGGTACTCGTCCTCCAGCAGTACTCGTCCTCTCACCACCACCACTCACTGACGACTGATGGCGTTCTCGTTGTTTCTGTTCTGTTGATGATGATGACTGTTGTAAGTGTTGTTCTGGGAATTGTTGCCTTTTTAACGGCACTGGGAGTCGGTTACTTACTTTACTTTGTATTTTGTCAAATTGTCATACTTTGTAGAATTCGGTCTTCTAATGACCCTGCTGATGTCGGCATCCACCTGCTGCTCCAGGACGTTCCTCCTCCCTCCTCTCTCTCGTCACCTCCAACAGAGTGTTGAAGTGGGAGTGGGAGTAGCCTGGTGTTGGTGGCTGGTGACTGGTCAGGTAATGCAGCCATCCATTTGTCAAGTTTCCTCTTGAAAGATTCCAGAGGAACTCCAGTGATATCTCTTAGCTCTTGCGGTACACAGATGAAGAGCCTGACCCCATTATGTGTAAAGTTGTTGTATTTGATAGTCCGTATTCTTTGTGATGTGCCACTGATGCATTTCACATTACAGAGTCTTCCTCTTCTTATGCTGTAGTTGGCCTGGATACCCATGTTTGGCACATGTCTTTCAAAGACCTTCCACACATGAATAACAATGTATCTCTCTTCTTCTCTGCATGGAGTAGAGCTTAAAATGTTGAAGTCTTTCCCAGTAATTCAGGTGCTGTACATTCTGAATTTTGCTGAGGAGCTTCCACACTGACAATGTCCATAGTTTTGTAGAGTGACCACAGCTGGCAGCATTACTCTATCGTGGAAGCACTAGGGTTTTCCATAGGGTGATCATGCACTCCTGTTGCCGTGTGCTGAAGGTTCTGAGAATCCACCCGCACATTCTTCTTGCTGTTTCTGTAATCCTAGCATAATGATGGGTAAAAGTGGCATCCCGGCTCATGTATAGGCCTATGCCTAAGTCCCTGACATGTTCTTGGCTGAGAAGACTTTGGCCATTGCCTTGGTAGCTGAATGTGGCAATTTCCTCTTCATGGGTACATATCTCAGCAGCTCAAACTTATCCCCATTTAAGGCCATGTTATTCTCTGCTGCCCATTCCAGAATCCGCTGTAACGTTAGGTAGCTTGCATCTTCAACACTAGATATTTGTTTCTTGATTCTAGTGTCATCAGCAAAAGATGAAGCTTCTGAATGTTGCAGTGTTGTATCAATGTCCCCGATAAGAACGAGAAACAGTAAGGGATCCAAAACAGAACCTTGTGGCGGTTGGGTTCATTTTAATTAAATATTCTGGCATTCTTCTTCTCTCTTTTCAAAGTTCCTCTCTATATACTGTAATTATGTATCTTGTGTAATAAATCTCTTTCTCTTATACCACACATGATAATCTCGAAGTACAGGACAGTAGTTGTATCTACTTGCAAGTTGCAAGGCAGCCTTAATAAGTTAATATTTTTTTTTAATACTAACTGTACATCATTTGATCACTGATAGAACCTTTGTGTAAAAGAAATGAATAAACAATATGATAGAAATTCAATCTACCAAGTAGTATTAGCCCACAATAAAGTTACTATAAAAGGGATTACTTCTTCCCACAAAGAATATTTATTACAAGTTACAACCAAGCTCAACCATATAACTCTCCTAATCTGATTAACATGCAGTATCAAGAATTAAAATCAACCCATTGTAATGCAAGACAAATACTTACTACTGTAACAGTCACGTGCCCCAGCTTTCCTGCCCCACATGAGTAATACAGTACCGTATATGTGATGTAATTAATCCTGAATCCATACTACGGGGGTGGGAGCACAGACAAAGTGAATAGGTGCATTCTCATTGCGCACCATAAGAACTCACAAGTGGAGACTCTGTACTTAGAGATAACATCTGTAGTAGACTTATGTTAATAAAGGCTTGAACATATTGAAAGTACTGTATTGTTGTACTGAATATTCCCTGAAAGAAGTTACCTTCTTTTCTACAATGGTCTGAACCTGCAAGAGTTAATGAGGTTCGTTACAGAGCCAGATGCTGCTGATGTAACATATCATATGTATGGCTGGTGTTAGAATATTAATTATGATTTATGAAAATAGTTTTTCTGTGTATTATTTGATTACAGTTGTTTCCACCTCATATAATATGGTTAGAGTCCCACTGCCATAAAACTGCCTTAGGATAATGTTCCACACAGACAGTCTCTTAACCAAATACTGTACAGTACCATATTGTCTGAATATCTGCAAATGGTTCTGTCATGTTTCTTCATCTAATATTAGATTTGCATAAGAAAAATTCATACAATAGAATTTACTTTATGCTTAGAGGAATTATGTAAAAGCTCACCATTATTTCATTCATATTTAATGTATAACTTATAATAAATTATATGTGAAATGTACAACCAGTACAAAATATATTAAATTTTCACTAGCTCAAGCAACAAGAACAATAAAAATATAGATATAGCACCTCTTCAGAAATACTAACAACACGTGGTATGAGAAGAGCAATTTGTGAACTCAAGAAATTATACTAGAGACCCTGAAATACCCAAGACTGGTTCTTTTAGCCATTTGGAGTTTATAGTGCACACTGCCGTCTTGTAACAGTATAATGCAGAAATGTTTATATTACAATGCATTTTAGCATTCCTAACAAACTTACATTTTCCTGACAAACCATACCTGTAATTGCAGTATTACTACATTACACCGTCAGCAGCAGCAGCTTAACAACAAAATGGCGAATGTTACCAGTCCTATTTCACTATGGTCTCTGGATTACACTAAAGATGTCACAATACCTCTGTGCTTGAGGGAAAATTAATTAAGAATTATACTGCATAGTAAAGATTAGAAGTGTCTCTCACTGCACTCATCACTGTGGTCTGAAAGAAATACCTGTACAGTACAAGTAATGAAGAGAATCTCTCAGTACAGTTGGAATTTATGTTTGCTCCATCTATGACCAAAGAAGTGAAGTTAAAGCAAGCTCCTTTTTTACATGACAGTTTGACCGGTGGTTTACATAACTGCAGACATATAAAAAGAGCCCGTGCTTATGCTACTTCTTATGTCTTAGGTGAGCATAAAATAGTGAATTGCAATGATACCTATTCAGTCCACTCACTTTATTGATCCCAATAATTACCACGTTATTCCCAAATTGAATATGTTTTGATTATTAGTTTGTATGTTTACAAATGAGAACAGAGGAAGGAGAAAATATATCCATGCACCAAAAATGTACAGTACCGTGTAGATGTTTTCCATCAATGTAATGAGTTAAATATATAGAAAATGGAGTGCTGTATACAGTAATTATGACTGATGGGTATAATAATGCAGTGAAGTATGTACTGAATAACTGAATGTGTGTGTGTGTGTCTGTGTATAATTATTGAAGAAATAAATAATAGAGTTCAACATGGTCATTTTTCCCATTAACATTACTAATGGGTCCTTCAACTTAAATAGAATGGGGATATTTTTGGAACAACAATATAATGAATGGAATACATACACATATAGAGCACAGGAGAGGTAAATTTTAAATGGTGTGAAAATATTCTCAAGTCACAGGAATGAGAAAAAATGCTTAATAATGATAAGGTGACAATTGGTAAGAAAAGAAAAGAAGGAAGGAAGGGAGACAAGCAGGTAGGGAGGGGCAAATTGGGATAAAATGAGAGGAAGGAAGGGAAAAGAAGAATTACTGTATGAGAGAGAGAGACGAGTCAGAAAAATACAGAGCAGCAAATTGCTTACCTCGCATGCCCTCAAGGTCAGACATTTGACAGAAGTACAGTATAATGCTCACCCTTTGTTGGGCCACATTGAAGAACAGTCATATCGTGTGAGTGAAGTTTCTGAATCAGATGATAGAATATCTTGTTATGTCAGAATATGAATGATTTTTAGAGTATTACGGTAGATAAAATAACATTACAGGTACTTCAAGGGAATATAATTCTTTCAGCAAATTGAAGGTCACTATTCTTCCAAAGTGTGGTTCTGTACAAAGAAGACCACTTAAACTGAAGTAACCTCTTTTTGAGCCCTGTTTGGAGGAACCAGGTGCCCTTATTTTATCAAAAGAATTTTACCCATTTATGTAGACTTATAACTTTGTATTCACACAGTGCAATTCAACATTTTTTTTTTTTTCAGTTGAAGATGTCCTATTGCAAAACGAAATTTTGGGTATCCTACCAGATAACCAACTACCAGACTACAGAATTACTGTACCAGACACACCAAGAACTGTTCTTGAAAGTGGCCCATAGAGACAAGGCTGGAAGACCTGTACAGAGTGTTTTGGCAGATAGTATGGGAATCAGTTCCTCGCTATGACACTACGATATGTTTGATTTATAAGAGAGATTCTAGACCCCAGGCTCCAAATGTTAAAATGAGACTTGGATAGGAGACGAGGGTTGAAAATGTGCTATACAGTAGTCCAATGTGTGAAATATATTGTACAGTACTTATGTTTGGAGGAGTGAGGTTGGCAACATTTTCTATTCATTCACAACCATATTTTGCATATAAATTATCTTCAGATCAAGTTATAACTCCTTCAGCATTATGATGTATTGTACTGATTTTCTACTGCATAATTCCAGACAATTTTACTAGTAAGTGAGAAACCATTTAGACCTGGGCCAAATCTCCAATCCAAGTCTCATTCTAGCAATCAGACGAATGCTTACACATGCCAGGGGTGACCTCCATTTGTCCTGGAAGACTGTGCGTCATCCAGGCATTACAATATATTTTGGCATAATGTTTTAAAAGATTACATGGTATTTATAAAACCAAATATAGTACAGTGTTGCTTGAAAGAAGGATTTAGTTACAGGTGTTGCAATATTCCATAAGAATTAATCAGGAAATATGTAATAAAAAAATAAATAAAATAAAAATAATAATAATAATATAACAATCATAATAGTACAGTAATATGAGCCAGTAGAAAAGATTAATAGAATTAATGCACAGTATGAGGCTCTTCAAAAAACATACAGTACACATCAGTTCTTACAACCTATAATATCTTATTTTACAGAATTAAGATATCATTATAAATGCTTGAACTGCATGTGAAGGCACTTATACTGCTAACACTCTCAGTGTCAGTTGACATGCATAGCATCTGTGATATTATTTGTTATTTCTAATTACATCAGTTTAAAATAATTTCATAACAAATAGAATCTGGTTGTGTAAAGCAGTACATAGTAACTGTTAGGATTTTCAAATGTGAGTGATGACACTGAGAGTGTTAATAGGTTGTGGATTAAAGATGACAGATTGGCTGAACTCAACACACTGGCTTTGTCTAAACAGCCGCTTCAAAAAGTATCGGTAGAGCAAGTCCCCTGGTTGTGTGAGGAATGAGCAATGCATGTACACTACATCTATTATCTTAGGCAGTACAGTATAATCACCCGCTCACCCGCTTTAATTCTGGCCATCATCATCAAGCACTAAACTGTTCTGATTATCTACAGTTATGAGACATAATTCTTGGTTAACCCTGGTTGACAGTGGACTTTAAACTAGAGTGGATTTACTGTACTGTAATGACTAGGTGCCTTCAAGAATAATACATTACCATCCAGAGAAGACCCTTGATTTACTTCATTCCTGACCCGCATGGGTTAGATATTACAGCTGAATAAATGAAGCACAGAACCTTTTATATTTCATGTAACGATACCTTACTGACAACACAAAATATGATACAGTACTTTACTGCCCAGCCATAAAAACAAAGGCAACACAGCACTATTTTATAACCACACTGCGAGACCTCTGAGACTGCCCATCGGCTGTTATTGGCTCCTTGGAGTCTAATGTGATGCAATAATGGGTTTCCCTAGAGAGATGCTTCATTCATTAAACAAAATGTGCAAAGATTCAGATACTTCTTGAAGCGACTGTACTGTAGGCAAGTAAATTTTACTTGTCTAAAACAGTGTTACAGAAGGTATCTTTATTTTATACGTACAGCCCTTCAAGAAAACAATATTTCCTGGGATTTTTAGTTACTTCACATAGCTATATATATATATATATTTATATATGGTCATGTACAGTATATGAGAAATCTAACCAGATCTACGAGTCTAAATAATTTTTCTAATGGTTTATAAAGTAAAGGAACTGAAACCTTAAACACTGATAGCTATACTGTATCTTGAAATGGATAATACTGTACAGTGATGAGTTTTCTTCAGTTGATTATTAATGCAAGACTTTATAAATTTTCTGTACCTTGCTATATAATACATTAAAGCCATGTTCTAGAACCAGCTCAGTCTAGAAACTTTCGGAAAACTAATTAATTTGAGGAGGTAAAGTTGGTTGCCATTACGGCTATTTGAATGTTTACACTCACAAGGTCCTTGAAATATACAATTCACTCAGTCACTTCCCGGCACACCACCAGTACATCTAACATAGCTGTCCCTAGAAACCCTGGAGCAACACCCTGGTCCTGTCTGCAATTTTAGTGTTTTTACTGCCTTTCCTCCACATTGGGTCGAGTAGGCAATGATGAAATATAAATGTACAGCAGATTGTAGCATCCACAGGCAGTTTACATCAATCTGATTTACACTGCAGAAAGCGTAAAGTATCACTGTTGTCGGTAGTAGTATATTGTGCAATGTAAACACTAAAATGGGAGACATGACTGGTCTCTTGTTCCTTCAGGGTCTTTACAGAGCTGTCCTGAGCCCTGACTCATATGAAATGTATCCAAGTGAAAAAATAAAAATAAAACACACACACACATAAAGACTAGAAAATGTTAATGAGGTGACTATTGTCTCTTTGGTTCTAGTGAATCTGTCTTGTACTGGACTTACGATACAGATTGCATGGCTTCCACACTGAGGGCCAGACTTTCTGAATACTGTACAGGTATCTACTGCACCCAAATGACTGCATGTTCTGTGTTGCTCAATTAAAAATTTTAGCTTGAAGATGCTCTGATCAGAAGTACCCAAATACCTCAATACTACCTGCATCAGAAAAACATAAACGAGTTACTGCTTTACCATTTAGGGGATATGTTTTTATTAGTATAATGCTGAATGACTCACCTGTGAAGCAAGAACTCACTCCTTCAGGAACTTTTAACACCAAAATAAAAGAAAGGGAAAGTAAAACTATCAGAATGTCAAATCAGCAGGTCACCCACCTTGAAGAAACTCTTATATTACAAAAGTAAATGTAAAAATTACCTGGACACAAGTACAGTATACAGATGTCCCTCCTCCATTTCTAGTCCCTGAAAGTCCAGCCCTCCACTCCACGACAACAACATAGTGGAAGTAGGAATACCTACTCACCCGATCAACTATAAACACTCACACGAGCATGGATAGCAGTGTCCTTTTACAGCAACATAATGTAGTACCTCAGAATTATTAACAAAGAATTTAAAATTACCATAACATAGGAGCTTTTTCACAGAGGCTGATATTAAGTGATTCTTCCTCAACTATACTTGCTATTCTTTATAGAGTAACCACCAAACACTTCAGTATTCAAATTCATCACAGCAATCAGCACTTTAACAATCACAGGTCTGTTAGCAACATTACTAGAGTTTATTAACAAACTGAGTATGGCTGTGATACTGGCCTATAAACTATAATGGCCTTCACTGAACCTCCTGAGAGTGTGAATTCATAATAATTTGGCAATCATTATTATTCACCACATAGTGATTCCTGGTACATGCAAATACAATACAGTACTGTATAGACATATGTTTAACATCATTATTATTTCACCACACATAAATTCCTGGCACATGCAAATACAGAATAGACATTAATTTAACAAGCACCTCATATATTATTATATACCTCATTTTAACACTCATTAAACTAGCATGTTCTGTAGATGAATTTAAATGCTGTAGCCCAGCCCTCCTCCCTTGTTAGTGAGGGTCTTGTGTTGTAGCAGTGCTTTGGAATGACCTGAGAGGTACAGTACAGTAATCCACAAGCTGGAGCAGATGCTGTGAACTAAATCAATTGGAGGAATGCCATTACTGTACCAAGTAACAAAAGGCTAAAACATGCTTGCATACTGTAATCTATAATTTTTCTCGGGAAATGAACTCATTAATGTCTTTCAAGTGGTTTGAATAAATTTCTTGATCTCCAAGTTGGTGATGGGGTTTGTCAGACTTCAGTGCTGCATTCTCACTGGGTGTCATGACGGGTTTAATCTCTGTATGTATGGGAAGTGTGAGGGCTCTGCTATAATTCTGAAGCACTGTGCTGCCGACAGAACATTATGGCACTAAATCTTCTTTAATAATTTCAGTAGGACAAGTTTTATAAATTTCTAAATGTTTTAAAAGTAACAAGAGATTTACTATTGATTTCCTTTGCTTATAATATCTGAAGTGGAGTTACATTTAGCATATAACTAAAACAGGAATTATTGTTGAAAAAATAACGAGTAATAAAACCCAAAGACATTACATAAAACACACAACACATGTAGAAGAGCCTGTACTTATGCTTCCCAATGCTTATTCTGGTCATATGGTTGCAAAGTTTTATGAATCGAGGCTGCTTCTCATCTGTCATTCATCTTAATGCAATTCATCTACACATTCTACTTTTCCAGCTTGAACATTTTTCCCTGGCTGTCATTTAATGTAAGTCCAGTATCCAGGAAAGAATGATGTGCTTTGACTCTCTTTTAGTTAAAATATTTTTAATTTCCTGTATTGGTATCTATGTCTCTACTCTCTGAGATAAACCATATGTAGGACCATATACAAACACAGTGTCTTGGTATGCCTGGAGGTTAATTAAAGTTGTTACTACTCCTCTTGTCAAACAATGATCTTACATCAATGCAAACCTGAGTGGAATGAAGTCTTATAATTTCTTCATAAAGAAAAATACTATTGTGTCTATATATATATATATATATATATATATATATATATATATATATATATATATGAACTTAAGGAATTATGAATTAATCCCTTAAATACATTTCAGACACACATGACACAGTTTTGTAATATGGACCTTTGTAAAGATATCCTACTTTTGGACTTCACCACCGCTGACTGGATCAATATTAGACTGAGGTGCCTGGAACCACATGGGAGAACCAATCAAACAATACAGAAGTTCTGAGTTAATTGTATGAATATCCACAGTTTAGGTGCTCGTGTTGCACAAAAGGAATCAAACATTACAAATCCATTTGCTTCTCTTGACATATACAACTGAAGAGTTTGGTGATAATTGGAAATTTTTTAATTTTGTTTCAGAACTACATTTTTTCTTTGTCCCTGTAGTTCTAAGCAACTGTATTTATTCTCCTAAAATACCCATCCCAGAAGTGCTGGGGGCAGTCAATATATACTGTTATTGCTGCTCTTATCACCACGAAGAACCCTAGAGAATCTCATACCAACCAAGTCTGCAATTTTAGTGTTTATGCTACACACACTGCTACTGTACTTCCAACAATGACAGTCATGTTTGTATTGTATTGTACAGTAAATGGTTTTGACATCCAAGATAATTTACAGAACATTTTCCAGACAAAACATACAAACACAATATGACTGTACCGAATTATAATATCAACAGCAGTGATGTGTACAGTATTAAAACACCAAAATGATAGACATGACTCACTATAGTTTCTCCAAAGCCTCTAATCAGCTCCACCTTGTCTTTTATGGTATATTACCCAATCTTATATCAACTAAAATGTTATGAAAATACACATCTAAATGACAGATGCTATCCAACTACAACATGTCCACTTCCTTAACAAAATATTCCAAAATACACATTAATAAACCATATTAGGTTCATCCCCATTAGTTCTAGTCTGGAAAATGTCTTTGATATTGAAACATAGCTTAATAAACCAGGTAAAGTAATTACAGTATTGTCTACATTCATTCTATATAGGACTGAAGTATATGTGAGATTCAATAAAGTTCAGATCTAAACCTTAAAATTGTGAGTCATACCAGGTAGCCTATCTCACATGAAAGGTTTATCAAATATTCTCCGCTGAAACGTGTCTCATTTTCACATTTTATAACAAACTTTCCGCTTTCAGTTTGTATTTCAGAAATACAGCATGGAGCTACTATACATATGTGAAGATTGTTTAAAAAAAAAAACATTTTTGTGCCAGTGGGACAAAGCATAGCATTAGTCTTTATACGTAATTTCCTTCAAAAGGCTTGAATCTTTGTCAAACATCCCTATAATATCCTATCTCAATTTATACAGTAATATAAAATCAGAGTAGTTGGTATTCATTTGGTCAAGCACAAAGTGGGGACCTGGAACAAGTATTGTATTTGTTACTGAACGGATCGGTATCTCCTGTATAAAAAAATTACAGAATGAAAAGATTTTCAACAAATAATTATATGCTGCATTCATTTACTGTAAGAAGGAAAAAACCAGTAGTACAATAATAATGCAGAGCTCTTCAAAGATGCTCAGTGGGGTGTTTTCAAGTTAGCTAATATTCCAATTCTGTATTTATAATATACTGTCTTCAAGACTATATATGTTTGGGTTGCTCTGTGAAGATTTTAGCCATACAAAGAAATCTAGTCCAAAGTGCTTGTGCTTTGCTTTGTTTGAACTGCAAATGTAGAAGTATGACATAAATTTCCAATCACATCTATAATAATGAACCTTGTACACATCTCCTGCCTCTTCTTACTTCTCCTTTGTCAATGCTAAGCTTCCTCTCACTTCCTACATACCGCACTGACACACGCAACAGCTGTGATTTTCTTCTTCCTCCAATAACAACTTTTTCAGCATATCAGCACATACATTTCCAGAAGTACTGTAGTACTGTATACCAATCCATTTTGATTCAAGAAGGAAAGAAACTACACTGCTGTAAGACACTGTGCCAGCTGAATATATTTTGCTTTCTATCACGCACATTTACCTGTACTGTATTAACTGTACATCTATCTGACTTGTACCATAATCTCCTGTTCATTATTTTAAAAAAGGTGATGAGATGAAATGACATTCTGGTGACTAGTTAAATAGTTAAAAAAAAAAAAAACTTTATCCATAAGAAGGGAGGGGTACATCTGATGTTTGCGAAAACAAGAGACGCGCCTCCCATTTCTTGTTTTCTAAAGAGAGCCTTGTTCAGGTGCAATGTCCATCTTACTTGTCTTACTATTTCGAGCAAATGTGTGCACAGATACTTTTTATAATGAGAGTACCTAACTAACACATCACAGTCTTTCTCTGTATCACTGCTAGTCTCTCAAGTTATGGCTGTCACCGGGCTAAGTAGCACTGTTGCCAAAACAACACTGTACAGCACACGCCTTCAACATGCAGTCACATTCAGTGGTATTATCGAAACAAGAGGAGGTATTCAACTTTGATTCTCTGCACTGCATCTTCTACCTGTATCATCACAGCAGGTTGAAGTAACTCATAGCAACAGTTGTACCAGATGTGAATACTGGTCTTTGAAGTACACACGTAGGTAGTTTTCCTTTAGTGAGTGATCTATACTACTGATAAATGTGTAACATTATCCCTGGATGTACAGAAATAAATGTAGTAACAGCTAATTACCATGATAAACTTGTCTAGTATTTAAATATTCAACTACAGTCTGAAGGTTTGAAGTACATGCTCTTGTTTGAATAATGCCACCATAAGTCTCCAGCATTAAAATGAGGAGGCCACTGTGAAGGAGAAGGAGGAGCAGCGGGAAGACGGGGCTTTATTGGGGTCACGTCATCTCTAGTCGCACCCCAGAACTGCTTTCTGTGGGAAAATTCAATGGAAAAGTTTGTTACTAAATGACAAAATGACAAGGATCACATACATACACAAAATACATAATCAAATCTTACCAAAGCTATAGTTCATTAGATAAACTTTAGAGAGATTAATGGCAAAAAAATAATGCATGTACTGTACTGTATACAATATAGATTATAGAAAATAATTTACAGTTAGTGACATGTGTGCTTGTAGTAACTGAAGATCACAGTAATTATTCTCTTACCTGAATGTAATGAAATTCTTGAAGAATCTTGAAGGTTATCCTTGAGATGAGGAGGTGGTGGGTGTGAGGGAAGAAGCTGGAGTCTCCTGTCTATAGTATAAAGGTCCCCTACACTCCCGCCCCCAACAGTCAGCCTTTGAGCCTTCCCCATAGGACGTGCTGCCCCTGCAGGGTCCAGATTCACCCCCAGTGGTCCCCCTCGTGCCAGGTCCCTTGGGTGATGGACTGCCACGGCAGGAGGACTACACCAGGTGGCTCTCCGAGACCCTCGCCGTCCCACCTGTTGACCCCTGCCATGCTCTACTACTGGGGCACCCTCTACTGCATGGCCCCGGTAGAGTTGAGACTGTCTAGGTCGTAGGGGGTGTTCCTGTAAGGACTCTATGGAGGTACGGGGCGTGGAAGGGGGCTGGACCTCACAAGACAAGTTGTCAAGGGAGGAGGAGTCACTACCATCACCGCTGCCCCCTCCTCGCTGTTCCTCCTGAAGTGCTGCCAGGGCTGCCAGGAATGGCTCCAACTGCTCTCTGCTCATGGGGGCCGATGGCAGGGGTCCACGGCCCCCGCTACCAGCCTGGAATGTGACGGGTGGCGGGCAAGTGGAAGAACCGCCACATGGGGCCCGGCCGCCACTGCTGCCACTCTGATGATGCTGTACCTCGACACTCTGCAACATTCACAACACATGTCACTACTATTGGTAACAGCTATAGTCACAGCTGCTTCTACTCATTAAGCAACATAAGCAGTTGCTTACACACCCACAGCACCCAAAGGGGCCCCCTAGGCATAAAAATATTGTGACACTTGAAAAATAAAATGAAGGAATTTCTTTTTTCAAGAAAGTTAGTGCAAACAATACTGTAATGAGATTATGTAGTAGAAAAACAATAACGGTACATATTAGTATTACACATATTTCATATATATTATAGCACATTTGGCCCTATCTTAACCATAAGCCTGTATCTACAATGACAGGCCAGAAAATAATAAAAATTAACTGTATGTAGGCACAGCAAGGAAAGAGTAACCAAATGAGCAGTTGTCAGGCTTAGAGAGAGAGAGAGAGAGAGAGAGTTAATGCTGGCCTGGTAGAGTCGCACATCTCTGGCACCCACACACGCAGCTAAATATTGCAAAACTTACTTTGCAAAACTCAAGCCAGTACCACAGCCAGTCAAACAAACAAAGACAGACGATAAGAGTTTGAACTATTAAGAACCGAGCGCGGGAAATAAACAGCAAAGCCTGCCATTAGAGTTCCTGGCGACGCAAGTTAAAGGCTGGTTGTTTTTGACCATACAATAATGTGGCAACAGGGCCTTTGGTATTAAGAATGTTCAGGAAAATGGACAAATAAAAGTAAAACGGAAACATGGAACGAAACAAAGGCTGAATTAAAGATGGTCGCAGCCTACACATAATTATGATGAAAGATAAACATGAAGAAAACAAACACAGACCGAAACAAAAGCACCAACCATAATGGAAGTAATGCATATAATTCATGAACAAATTAAATAAAACAGAAAAAAAAGAATAGGGAACGAAACTAAAAAGCATTAAAGAAGGGAGTACAGAATTACAATATACACAAACAATGGCACTTACAACAACGCTACATACACCGATGTTAGCGAGAGCAGCAGATCGAGGCATGATAGGAAGAAAAAAAGTTGGTGGATGGTATGATTTTTACTTCTGTGTTTCCCCTCCCTTCCTATTATATACCCCTAAGTTTTTTTTTATTATTATTATAATAGCCATCGTGCTCACTAAACTGAAAGCAAAAACCCAATGCCTTCTCCTTAGCAATCGTAAGCTTTTATCTGGCCCTCACTCACTCCCCCAGATATCGTAAGCTTCCCCCTGACCCTCCCTCACTCCCCCAGCTATCGTAAGCCTTTCCCTGGCCCTCCCTGACTTCATTAGCTATCGTATGCCTTTCCCTGGCCCTCCCTGACTTCATTAGCTATCATAAGCCTTTCCCTGGCCCTCCCTGACTCCCTCATCAGCCATCGTAAGCTTTTATCTCCCCCTCACTCCCTCCATCACCCAGCCCCCCTCCCCCCCGCCATACCAGCCTGGTGACGCTTCAACCCAACAATAACCCGGAAAGCCATAATAATTTTATGCTTTGGAAGTAGTCTTTGCTAGAGATAAAGTGGGGTGTACTTATGAATCAGGGCTCAAAGAGGACGCTCCCTCACTCCCAGCCCTCTGATGTGGCCGCCAAGCTTAGTAGGGAGTATATTTGTATTTTAACTGTTGGTCTGCCTTGCCTCCCTCCCTCCCTCCCTCCCTTCGCCTCGCACGCAGTAAACAGACAGTCTATGCCAAAGTCCAGATAACAACAACAACAACATAAACAACAACAACAACAACAGGTCTCAGGGAAGGGACACTTGCTGACGTGACATCAGCAGGTCCCTATTGCTGGCTGTTGCGTATGACGTCACACACAAACCCCCTCATTATTACCTCCATATATAATAATAATAATAATAATAATAATAATAATAATAAAGAACGATGCCACGCCTACCCACCCACCCATCCACCCACCCAGTCGGCGTTCATCAGCGTGTCCTAACCTGTTGAAACAAGCGTACCGTACTGTATAATTACCTGTTGTAATCTACACTTCGATGTAAATAGTGTAAATAAAAAAAAAAAAATGTAAAAAATTAGAGCAAATGCAATAATATATCATGGGGCAAATTCACCTAAATATTATTAGATCTAGGTGGTGCTTTGAACACTACAGCTCCTCCATAGTGTAATGTACTGGCATAGTACTGGTGGAATATTAATATAATCTTGTCCCATTCTCTCTCTCTCTCTCTCTCTCTCTGAAACAAGGATGAGAGGAAGGGGGGAAGAGAAACAGGTGAGGAGGATGAATTAAAGAGGCTAAATGGTGAAGGTGGAGGAGAAAGAGGAAAAATAGAAAGATAGGAAGAGATGGGAAGGAAAAAGAAGGGAAAAAGAGCGGAATTATATACATAGAGTGGACGTGGAGGAGGAAATGGGAGGGATGGAGGAGGGAAAGGGAGAGAAGAACAAGAAGGGGTGGAGGAAGAGGAAGAGGGAAAATGGGAGAAGGAAAAGGGAGGGAAGAGGAAGAGGGAAAATGGGAGAGAAGGGGAGAAGGAAAAGAGAGGGAAGGGAGAAGGAAATGGGAGAGAAGAGGAAGAGGCAAAATGGGAGAGAAGGGGAGAAGGAAATGAGAAGGAAAAGAGAGGGAAGAGGGAAGGGAGAAGGAAATGGGAGAAGAGGAAGAGGGAATATGGGAGAGAAAGGGAGAAGGAAAAGGGAAGGAGGAGGAAATGGGAGGGAAGAGGAAAAGCGAAAATGGGAGAGAAGGGGAGAAGAAAAAGGGAAGGGGGAGGAAATGGGAGGGAAGAGGAAGAGGGAAACAGGGGGAAATGGGAAGGAAGAGGAAGAGGGGAGGAAATGGGAGGGAAGAGGAAGAGGGAAACAGGTGAAAATGGGGGAGGGGAAAAAGGGAGAGGAAATGGGAAGCGTAATGGAGACGGGAAGGCATGATAATTGGCTGAGTGAGTGGGAGATGGAAAAGTGGGGAAAGATGCTGGCGAAATGGGAGGGAAAGGAAGAAAAGGGAGAGAAGTACAGTACATTAGGTAGGGGAGTGGAGGGAAGAGAGAAGGATGGAGTGGAGGGGGAAGGGGGTGAGTGTGTGAGTAGGAATGGGCTAAACGAAAGGGAAAAATTTGGTGGGATAGGGAGGGAGGGAGGGAGGGAGGGGATGGGTGTGTGTGTGTGGGGGGGAGGAGGAAAGGTAGGGAAGGAGGGGATGGGTTGGTGGGAGAGAAGGAAAGGTAGGGAAGGAGGGGATGGGTGTGTGGGATGGGAGAGGAGGAAAGGTAGGGAAGGAGGGGTTGGGTGTGTGGGTGGGAGAGGAGGAAAGGTAGGGAAGGAGGGGATGGGTGTGTGGGATGGGAGAGGAGGAAAGGTAGGGAAGGAGGGGATGGGTGTGTGGGTGGGAGAGGAGGAAAGGTAGGGAAGGAGGGGATGGGTGTGTGGGTGGGAGAGGAGGAAAGGTAGGGAGGGAGGGAGGGGATGAGTGTGTGGGTGGGAGAAGAGGAAAGGTAGGGAAGGAGGGGATGGGTGTGTGGGTGGGAGAGGAGGAAAGGGAGGGAGGGAGATGGGATGGGTATGTGGGTAGGAGGGAAGGGAGGGGAGGCGTTCAGCTTTGATCTAAGAATACCACCTCACTTGCCTTCCCTCCTTACCCTCCTCTCCTCTCATTATGACCATCTCTCTCTCTCTCTCTCTCTCTCTCTCTCTCTCTCTCTCTCTCTCTCTCTTTTACACACACACACACACACACACACACACACACACACACACACTTAAGGGGAGAAACTCTTGAGATTTATGAGGTTTACTGAATCCTCCAACCTATGTCACAAAACCGATCCCCTATTAGTAACTTCAGTAGCCCTCCAATTTACCAAAAGGAGGCCCTAACTTTCGCCCTGTAGGCCCTAACTCCCACATTCTTAACTCTCTCTCTCTCTCTCTCTCTCTCTCTCTCTCTCTCTCTCTCTCTTCATGTAGTATCCCCCCTACTCCTCAAGACAATAATACAATTTCTTCCTTCTTTCTTCTTGTGTGCCTTCAACAACATCTTTTGCAGTTTCCCCTTCCCTCCCGCAGTCCTTCTGGGAAAGATCACATCTATGCTTTATCTAAACCAGCTTCAAAGAGGCTGAGTGAGCCTTGCAGATGTCACCATAATTTTTTCTTCGCTCTGATGCTGACTCTTCTACACAGCTTGGGAGGGAGGGGGAGGGGGGACACACACACACACACACACACACACACACACACACACACACATACAAATATATTACATAGCTATAAAGTGGGATCACACACGTGCGTATATTCTATTTTTTAGACAAGACGACAACAAGGGCAATGTTGGCCACTCGAGGCTGTGCTGTAAAAGATGAAAGAGATGATAGTAAACCTATTATTAATCAATGTCTTCTATGAGCTTCTAAATTCAAAAAGAATGCTGAGAAATGGGGAGCTACAGTGGACAGAAAAGATGGAATTTTGAGGACAAGTAAGTCTGTGATAGATGTATGGATGTTTAAGGATGGTTTAGCGAATGTATATATGTATGTAGGTGTATAGATGGATGAATGTTTGGATATACAGTATATGTATAGATGTATTGTTTATGGTATATATGTGTAGTGTATAAGATGCCACTTACCACAATCTGATGATCTGCCTCTTCACTGCTGGAGCCTGGTGGTACCGGGTGTGGGGGTGGGGGTTGGGTGTGGGTGTGGGTGCACCGTGTTACGGGTGTGAGTGCAGGGGGATACATGAGGCAGGAGTCGTGTCGACAGCTCCCACCACACCCAAACGCTCCACCCGCCCCCACCACTCCTTCGCTGCTGGGACCCGGAGAACCAAACCCACACCCAGAACCCAGGCCATATCCCCCAGGTAAGGATGGGGCCGGGTATGTGTGTAAGGAAGGCAGAAAGGTGGTGTTGTGAGTACTGACGAAGCTCCGTGGGGCAGGGTATACTCTCCCGGGGCTCATATATCCGCTGGTGGGCGTGTTATACCCGCCAGCTGGGCTACAGTAGCCTACGGCTGGGCTACCCTGGGTGTGTCCACTCACCACTGCCGTATAGTTCTGGTCTGGACTACAGTAGCCCAAGGGACTGGTATAGCCCGGTGGGGGACTGATGTAGCCCGGGGGTAGTGGACTGTAGCCTAGGCTGCTGTAGCCCTGCATGGCCCCGTGCACTGTACACCCAGGGTGGCCACATGCCTGCCCGGGGCTGGAGGGGGCCAGTACATACTGGGTGTGAGCAGGGGTAGTGTAGAGGTGGGGTGCAGGGGGCAGCGAGGAGGCGGAGTCGGACGCACACGTGGCTGGGGGACTCTCATAGCATCCCTCTGTAACAACAACAACACCATCATATCACACACATGGACAACATTCTAACCTCTTATCCATCACAACTATTTTTACCCCTTACTCTCTTACCAAAAGCATGAACATCTTACTCCCAAAATACAGTCACTGTCTCATTGTATACGGTATATTGTTGCAGAACTTGCAAACAACCTTAGGTGAATAGTTTTTTGTAACAACCGCTGGCCTTGGGTTCGATTCCTCTGTAGGATAACTTGCTCACTATTCTATAATAAAGACATGGATCCAATAAACTTCACTATCATAAAGTTATGGTAATAATTTGCTTATTAACCACGTAAGAGTATAGAGTCCGAAGGTTTCAAGAATAATCCTATGTATTAAAAAATATTCTAATGACAGGATAACCTTGAGTGGAGTTTGGCACCCTCCTAAAATAGTGTAGTTATAGAATGTGGCTTAGTGAAATGATACTCACCTATAATATTGTAGTTACAGAGCGGACAGGTGCGGTGCTGAAGAAGCCAGGGGTCGACACAGGCCCGGTGGAACTCGTGTTTACAGGGCAACACCCGAAGCTCCTGATGGGGACGATACTCCTCTAGACACACCACACACACCTGTAATACCATAATAACACCACTTGCTATTAATAATGGTTATAACACACTTGTAACACCATAACACAACTTAGTAGATCACAGGAAAATGACACCTGTAACACCATATCACATTAACTAATTCACAGACTGTTAACTATATTACAGGCTAAATCCCACTTGTAACACCATAATACCACTTTACTATATCACAGGTTAAATCACACCTGTAACACCATACCACATAAACTACATATAAATCACAGGTAAAATGACATCTGTAACACAATACCACATTAACTATATATAAATCACAGGTAAAATCAACCCTTTCATTTGGGCGAAGATTGTGTTGTTGAAGGACTGTTGTTACTTATAAATCCTCTCACCTCGGGTCCTTCAGAAAGCACAGATATTTCGTGGCTATCTTCCTCGTCCTCTTCCTCCTCTTCTTCCTCTTCCTCCTCCTCTCCACCTTTCCCGGCAGTATTTCCCTCCCTTGTTCCTCCTCCCGCTCCACCTCCTGTGCCTCCTCCTCCCACACCACCTCCTCCTCCACATCCACCTCCCCCCCCTCCGCCTCCACCACCACCTCCTCCACCTCCTCCTCCCTCCCCCGCCGACACTTTCATCTTCTTTTTCTTCTTCTTCTTAAGCTTCACCTTGATCCTGTGTTTATCGTCTTTCTTCTCCTTGTAGCGGCGACACTCCATACGGTTGAGGGCTCGCTTGGCTTGTTGGGCCAGTGTGTTCTGCAAGGATAAGGGGGGGAAGTAGTTAGCTAGTTAATTAGTTGGTTTGTTGGTTTGTTTGTTACTGTGTGTGTGTGTGTGTGTGTGTGTGTGTGTGTGTGTGTGTGTGTGTGTGTGTGTGTGTGTGTGTGTGTGTGTGTGTGAGAGAGAGAGAGAGAGAGAGAGAGAGAGAGAGAGAGAGAGACGGGAAATAATAATTATGACGATGTGAGTGATAGAGGCATGCGGCCACGGTTGTGACGTCACACAAGGTATGAAGTAATACTGAGGTGTGTGTGTGTGTGTGTGTGTGTGTGTGTGTGGTATTTGATAGTAGGTCTCCTCCCCAAACACACCCGCCTAGTCTCCTCCCGTCACACCTACCTCCATGCACCTCCCCTCTCCTCCCTATCTTCCTCTCTCTACCCTTACTCCTCCACCCCTTCCCTCTCTCTACCCTCCCCTCCCCTAAGATCAAAGCATCACCACTCCACACTCTCACAACACACCCAGTGATCTCTTTTTAGGCTTGTAACTTCTTGATCACAAAGGTATCCAATCATTAACATTACATTATAGCAGTCTTAATCGTATATGTAATCACGCACGTTTCCCCATCTCATCACAATGACATCACATCAGATTTAAGGACCCCTGTATGGGAATTGGAGGGTTCTGATTCCTCCTAACCCTGCCACGAAACAAGCTCCTTCCATATAGGTGGTGTTTAGTGGCAAAATTTGAAGCACAGCAGATTTAAGGACCCTGTGATCATGTATGGGAATTGGAGGGTTCTGATTCCTCCTGACCCTGCCACGAAACAAGCTCCTTCCATATAGGTGGTGTTTAGTGGCAAAATTTGAAGGACTCACTTACCTCCAATATTCTGACTACATCACGGGATCCCTTAAGGGGGTAATACACTTTTGATACATTAGAGTACCTTGATTCCTCCAAAGTATGCTAGGAAACAGGACCAGAAGAGCAAAAATAATAGTGTTCTGTTGCTTGGAATAGTTTGGAGGATTCGGTTGCTCCAGATTTACCAACTCAAAACTTCCCCCTTAACCGTACACGTTTTCTTCATCTATCTTATCACCTACAATGTATAAACCTATATACTATGTGGCTTATGAATGCACATGTAGCTATAGCCTAACCCGGGGCCCCATTTCATTCAGTGTAGTTCTTGTTCCCCATTCCGTCCTCTGTGCTATTTTGAGATCCTGACGACGTGCCTTGAGTTCCTCCTTTATCTCTACAATCACTCAAACCTCAAAGAAAACGGGCCACTTGGCGGGAAGGTCTCCGTCGTGGTGGGGGGCTAGGGGGCGGGGCTGGGGGACACTCGTGAAGAAGGAAGGAAAAACAAATAAAAAAATAAAAAGTGGGGGGGGGGGCATCTCCTGGTGCAGCTATACTTAAAAACATGAAAGGGTGTTTGAAGATGGATCAGAATGTAAATAAGATGAGGCCATGACTAACAAAATAATAATAATAATAATAATAATAATAATAATAATAATATTAATAATAATTATAATAATTATAATTATAATAATAAAAGAATATGATGTTTGTTGATATTTGAGTAAGGCTGTGGACCAAGCACCTGGTATGATAATGATATCTTGTCGCGTCTCTGGTTTGCCCGAAGGAGGGAAATTGGGGTGTGGGAGTGACCGACCACCGATGGCAACGTGTGTGGTGGTGGTGGTGGTGGTGTTGGCTGGGTGGAGGAGGAAGGAATATGAGAGACTCGGCCAACTGGGGTGCAAGCGCCTTCTTGTAGCTAAATATACATCTGCTCTTTTCTGTGCATTTTGAAGCTTCCTCAGTTCTCGCGACGTCTTAGGCCTACCCTATCCATATAGTCCAAATGGCTATATATAATTATAATTTGGCAGTCAAGGGAAGGTAGAACATGATAATCCATTTACTATAACTATGTTAGAAGTCTATATATTCTTCAACTTCATTAATAATAATACAAATGATAGATGAACATAACTATCATGGTAAAAACTTTTTAATTTATCATTTTACAAGTAGTACTAAGTAACCAAACCACTGATACATGATTCACATCTATTCAAGCTTTTTTTTTTAAGTTACCGATAGCTAAGTACCAAGTTGTCTCTCATGTTTCACGTCCGAGACCGTTATATGAATGTCCCAATAGTACTCCTGTGTTGTGATGGGAGGCACCTCTTGAGTCTAAGGTTACACGAGAGATTTGTTGTTGTTGTTGTTGTTGTTGTTGTTATCTGCAGTCAGTGGGGAGCTACGTGCCCCACCCGGGAAAGTTGTGTCTCCCCCCCCCCCAGGCGTCCCCACTCAAAATTCAGGAACAAACTATATAGGAAAACTATACTATTGACATAGTTTACTTTACATGTGGTTTAACCCTCCAATAATTCACCAACAACAGATTAACCCCACAAGGTATGACTGTCCATCCCAGCTCCCTGTTGTCTGTATATTATGGTATGTAAAATAGTATGTTTATTATAGTGTGTGAGCAAGGTATGTACTGTACAAGGTAAAGGTATGTGCAAGGTCCTTCATGTATGTCTACGCAAGGTATGGTATGTACGCAAAGGTATCCATGGAAAGGTATGCCACGCTATTTGGTGCATCTTACAGTATGAAGAGCATACCGATGTACTGTCGAGGCCAAAAGTTCTGTTACATCCGCCCATCTACTGTGCAATCTCAGGTCCATAAGTCTGTGAGTGACAGCTAAAACGAGTAACAATTAAAACGAGTGACAGCTAAAACGAGTGAGGTCCTCGAGAATGAAAGCTAAAACTGGGTGTTGATGAAGAAGGGTTGAGTTGCTGAGGTAATACAGGCATGATTCAGGAGTGGGTCGTGATCTGAGCATGATACTGAAATTAGAAGAAGCTGGCCTGAGATATTTGGCATCTTGAGCGCTTGTTAGCAACGCTCCCTATCGGCCTCCTAAAGGGAGCAAATTATTTTGGGCGATTTAGGAGGCTACTGATTCCTCAAAACTATGCCAAGAAACAGGCCACCTCAGGAAACGAATATGAGATCTGTTATCTGGCACAGTTTGGTGTGATAGGTAGCCTTCTAATTTACGAACAAAAAATGATCCCCTTAAGCTTTTAGGTCCCGTCTGCCTTGCCTCTGAACCCCGGACCACTGTTGTTTATTAGTTCTCAAGGTCTTAAAAAGCTAGAATATGAGGACGGACGACGAAGGAAAATAATCGCGGCAGCCATCAGAAACGAGGTGACAAGAAGCCGATGGTGGTTGAGAACAGTGTGGGGGTCGACCGAACGAATGCGTGACGGCAGAGGGAGGGACCCACCACCACCAACAGCAGGGGCACAAGCAAGTCGTGGGCCATGAATCGGGACGCAGGGAGCAAGATCAAAGATGGCGCGGAATGTGTATGATGGGTCGTCGTCGCAGTTGCCATCTGGCCTGTCCTTGCTTAAACCGCCCGCCTCTTTGAAGACGGCGATAGTATTCTAGGAAGTCCTCGGCGGGTGTCAGGAGATACACATCTTGGCACGATGGATTGCCAAGGAATGGGAAAAGAAGACAACACAACGGGTATAATAAATAACATCACAACAACAACAACAAAGCGAGAAACAAGTAGCCTAGAGCCTCTCTGGTCATCACAACGACCGCAAATGTTTGTCTCAAGGTACGGACGCATCTCTCTTCATACGTACGCCACGCCCCCGGCAAGGAAGGCTACTCATAAATACATCAGCATCCCATAACTCAGTTGCAAGAGGATTAATCAAAATGGACGTGAAGGTCTCATAAAACCTCCTGTCCTCGATAATTATGTCCCTTATGTGGTTGGCTGTCGGTGTAGATGGCCCCTCCGTGTCGACACAACTACTGTAACCAATCATAGGGGATTCAGCACAAGAAGGACATTAATAGGTACATTAATACCAATGGATTTAGTGGCACTCGTGTCATTTTTTCAGATCCAATCATCGAGTTTCCAAGACAGAAATTTTTGATGTAGGTTTTCCCACGTTGGGTGGAAAAATGACGTATCTTGAAATAATTTATAATTCCCTGCTTTGGGCCTTACGATGGAAGGAATGTAACCATGCAATGTCCAGAGAGCAATAATAATTGTATGAAATGTATAAGAAAGCAAGCGAGGGAGCAACTGTGAACCAAAACACTTCTCTGCTGCTGACATCACATACAGACAAAATGTTGCTTGAAGTTACGCAGGTGACTGTGCCAACTATCAGGAGTGGCGGGAAGCGAAGAAAACACAAACAAATTACTGACATAACAAGAACAACACCCACAAAGAGAAAGGGGCAGGAGTAACGAACCTAAACCCTTTGACCAGCAGCGCCACGTTGAGGGGTGAGGTTGCTTGCTCTGCTATGCCAAGACCCCGTGCCAGAGAATGGGAAAGAAAAGAAAACCTAAATGTATACATAGTAGAGGCAAGGCGGGAACATCACAACAACAACAACAACGATGGATAGCACGACCGACAGACAGACAGACAGACAGCAGCAGCCACGTGCCTAAAACACAACTCGTGTCTCCTGCCAGATCAAAGTTCAGAAAAATCCAACTGCAGATCAAAGTTTTGGGGAAATGGATAGTTTGGAACAATCAGACACGACGCACGAGGACGATATGTACCCACACGACAAAGGGAGAAAGAAGAACCGAATAAACAATAGCATCGCAACAACAAAAATAGATAGCGACGCCGGTGGGGAAGAAACGCAGAGACAGTTGAAATGAAAAGCCTAAAAAGTTTGTCATCCGCATGAGAGGGACGCGACCGATTGTTTACTTTATGTGACGCATCCGGTCAGGCTACGCCCAACCTCTTGCAGACCCAGACAAGCAAACGCAGCCAGACACGGACCGGCATTGTGGCTTTGTGAGGCACCTGGAGAAATTCCCTCTAATCTCCCGGGCTTAAAATAGGCGGAGAGTTCCTTGGCTTGGTGCGCGAAAGTCTATGGGTCCACGAGCCTAGTTTCAATTATTGTCACGTTTCCTCTGGCCTTCTTGATGTTTTGGTTTCCACTCTGGCTTGTACACATTCACATACATACATACACACATATGTAGTGTATCTATCTACAGTCTACACCACTATTCTATTTATAAGCTACATTAAAATATATCTACAAGTTCCATATAAAATACAAACATCTTACCACATGCTTGTTGTATTTTCTCCTTCACCTACAAAGCTCTATGACTCTTTACAAGCCCATGTAAAGCCTTCATTACATGCCGCTACATGCATTTTTCACACACACCTAAATCGGCCCCAAACCTACTATTTCTTCCTCCATCATCCCCCTTACACGTCTCCTCCATAAACCCCAACAAACCCCATACCAACTTCTTCTTCCTCCATCACCCTCCCCCACACGACTCCTCCATAAACCCCACTCCAACCTGCCCCATACCTGCTTGTTGTTCCTCCATCCCCCCATACGTCTCCTCAACAGCCCCCAACAAGCCCCATACATACATCTTTTTCCTCCATC
The DNA here is from genome assembly GCA_033782935.1 of Petrolisthes cinctipes. Taxonomy (NCBI): domain Eukaryota; kingdom Metazoa; phylum Arthropoda; class Malacostraca; order Decapoda; family Porcellanidae; genus Petrolisthes; species Petrolisthes cinctipes. The sequence continues at coordinate 54,878 of JAWQEG010004252.1, forward strand.
AACCGCGACACGTCTTTTCCAACTACACCCATACCTGATTGTTGTTTCTCTATCCCACTTACTCGTACACAACTTCTCCCCACAACCAGCCTCCTACCTGCTTGTTGTTTCTCCATCCCCCCCCCCTACAGCCAGCCCCATACTTCCCTGTTGTTTTTTTTATCTCCCCACATGTCTCTTCTACAACCCCTTCACCACCAACCGCCAGCCAGCCTCCTACCAGCTTGTTGTTTCTCCATCCCCCCCACAGCCAGCCCCATACCTCCCTGTTGTTTTGTTCATCTCCTCACATGTCTCTTCCACAACCCCTTCACCACCAACCAGCCTCTTACCTGCTTGTTGTTCCTCCTCCAGCGCATCTTGACAACAATGGCAAGGCAGACGAGACAGATGAGCAAGAAGCAGGTGAGAAAGATGCCCAGGTCGAAGTGGTCGCGGGCGGGGGGCAGTTCGATGCGGGCGTGGGCTTGTTGGGGGCGTCTGTATGGGGTAAAAGGGATGGTAGGGGTGTCAGGCGTTTATTGGCGTGGGATGGGAGGTAAGGTAAGGTGAATGTGTGGGTGTATTGTGACTGAGATTGTGGGTGTATGAGTGAGGTGAGTGTGGGTGTGAGGTAAATGCGTAGGTGTGGGTGTGAGGTAAATATGTGGGTGTGGGTGTGAGGTAAATGTGTGGGTGTGGGTGTGAGGTAAATGTGTGGGTGTGGGTGAGGTAAATGTGTGGGTGTGGGTGTGAGGTAAATGTGTGGGTGTGAGGTAAATGTGTGGGTGTGAGGTAAATGTATGGGTGTGGGTGTAAGGTAAATGTGTGGGTGTGGGTGTGAGGTAAATGTGTGGGTGTGGGTGTGAGGTAAATGTGTGGGTGTGGGTGTGAGGTACCTGTGTGAGTGTGTTGATATGAGGTAAATGTGTGGGTGTGAGATAAATGTGTGGGTGTGGGTGTTAGGTACCTGTTTGAGTGTGTGGGTGTGAGTACGGTAAATGTGTGGGTGTGGGTGTGAGGTACCTGTGTGAGTGTGTTGATATGAGGTAAATGTGTGGGTGTGAGGTAAATGTGTGGGTGTGAGGTAAATGTGAGAGTGAGGTGTATAAGGTCAACATACTATGATGCAATGTTATACTGACCAAAAGTGTGTATATACATCACTGGCTGCTATTGACACCCACATCTCTCCCTTATATAACGCTGTTGACATTAGGTCTATTCGTTTGATATTCATAGCGATCAAACTTTGATGCTATCAGTAATATTTGGCATTTATTTCAGGTAAAGGTTATCTGCGACTTGTTTGCCCATTCTCCTATCTACATTAAGATCAGACTGTGATGAAATTCTGTCCTTGTTTGTTATTACTGCGCTACTGATTCTGATACCATCTAAAATATTCAGCGTGGTGTTGTTTAGACCAATATCTATGACAGTGATATAGCCTTACTAATTATCCTACTATAGAGAACACTGGTAGGGCTCAAGGATAGACCACTTATAGGTATACCTTATAGTAGTGGGTCGTATGCAAGAACATCCGTGGTGTTGACGATGGTGTGGTACCAATATACAATGGCTCTGCATGTAGTGTGTCTATGGAGTCGTCGTACTGGTACCACGCCATCGTATGCACCACCACGAATGTTGTTGAATATGACCCAGTGAGTGAGTGAGTGAGTGATGGTGGATGGGACTCACACTATGATACTGTAGAGTTTGCGTGCCTGTGTTGGAAGGAGTACAACGAGTGGCCTCTTGAGCACATCTTTAGCGGGGTCCTCAGCGAATACTTCCTCCTGTGCCGCCACCAGACCGTCCACGTCCACCAGTAGGGCCGTGGCACCTCGCTCCATGGCGTACCGTGCCTGTCACACAACATAGATACGGTATATTGTTAGTGTGTTTCGGGTGTTACATAATATAAAGTATGTATAATGTTATAGTGATTCAGGTTTTATATATAAAACGTATACACAAATACATTCATACAAAAACAAATACACATACCGTACATAGCCTACATAAAAAAACAAAAACAAAAAAACACACACACACACATCTTAGCTCTTTTACAGTCTCAAAATCTAAACACACACACACACACACACACACAGCGACAAAACAAATGAGTGTACACCTCCAGGGTCACGAGTTAGAATCTCACTTGAGCCGAGTGTTATTTCAGGTAAGCCATAATATTATTCAGTGCCACAAAAACACTCCTAGCTCACTGTTATAGACGGAATTGCCTTTAAGGACCCTATGTGATCATGTATGAGAATTGGAGCCTTCTGATTCCTCCTGACTATGCCACGAAATAAGCTCCTTCCATATAGGTGGTGTTTCGTGGCAATATTTGAAGTACTCTTTTACCTCCAATTTTCTGACTAGGCTACATCACAGGGTCCCTTAATTAAGCCGATGCGATAGTCTGAATGTCTCTCCCCCCCCCCCCCCCTCTCTCTCTCTCTCTCTCTCTCTCTCTCTCTCTCTCTCTCTCTCTCTCTCTCTCTCTCTCTCTCTCTCTCTCTCTCTCTCTCTCTCTCTCTCTCTCTCTCTCTCTCTCATTTGATTTTCTTCGTTTTTGGGGAGGATATTTTCAGTTGACACACAAGCTTAGTAAATCAGGAGCAACTGATTCCTCCAAACTATTCCAATCAACTCGCCACTATTATCATTGCTAATCTGGTCCTGTGTCCTGGCATCCTTTGGAGGAAACAAATCGCTCCAATGTACCAAAAGTATACTGTACTATCCCCTTAAAGACCCTGTGATCGTGTACGAAAATTGGAGGCTTCTGATTCCACCTGACCATACCACGAAACAAGCTCCTTTCATAAAGGTGGTGTTTCGTGGCAATATTTGAAGGCCTCATTTATCTCCAATTTTCTGATTACACCACAGGGTCCCTTAAAGATCAGCAGGGGGCCAGATGTGACCATACAGGTGTCCGTAATAAATAACTCATGTAACAGAATATTTTGTCTGGTGTGTCTGGGTGTTTGTTTGTTTATATGTCAGCAGGTGAAGCAAAAGATAAACACGTGGGCACCAGTAGCTCTTCATAATCATATACACACACAAATATATGTATATAATAATGGGAGGGGGGGGGGAAATATATAAATACATAAAAACATACACATATACATACACACATGCATACATACAGTGGAAGGGGGAGGAAAGACAGGAAGGGTGTAGTGAGGATGAGGATAAGAAAAAGGGGGAAAAGATTGGAGGGGTAGAGGGGAGTGTAAAGAAGGGTTGTGGGGAGGAATGGTAAGGGGAGGGTTGTAGGAAGGGGATGAAGAGTGGTGGAGGGAGGGTAAAAGAGGGTTTTGGGTAGGGGGAGGGTAAGGGAGGTGCAGGTAGAGTGGATGGAGGGTAAGGGTGGGGGGAGGTATAATGGAGGGAGGGTGAGCTAGGACAAAGAATGTTGCCCTTTCTTAAAATATGACACAACTTTGACTCACTAAGCTAATGATCCAGAAGAGGCAGGAGGGGGGAGGGAGAAGGGGAGGAGGAGGAGATGAGAACGAGGAAGAAAAGGAGCAAGAGATGAAGGAGGAAGAAGAGGAGACTACTGAGTGGGAAAAGATGAACAAGAGAAGGATGAGAAGCAAGGAAAGGAGGAGAAGGAAGGGGACGAATAGGAGACTACGGAGGGGGAGGAAATGAGAACGAGGAGGAAGAAAATGAACAGGAGAAGAAGGACGTACGGTGAAAAGACATACAAAGGACCCTCAAACAGCAACAGACATTATGGTCCTTGTGTGGCTGTTTGGTGTGGCTGTACTAACTTATCCACTATATAGGATGAGGGAAAGTAGAGCAAAGAAGGGTCCGGGAAAGGAGACTAAGAGAAGGAAGATGGGGAAAGCTGGTACTACTGGGACAGGATGGAGTAAGGAGAGGGTATACGGGAAGGAGACAGGGAGATGGGGAAAGCTGGTACTACTAGGACAGGATGGAGTAAGGAAAGGGTACCAAAAAGAGACAGTGAGAAGGGGAAAGCTGGTACTACTATTATAGATCTTGGTATGATATTACTGGGACAAGACGGAGTATAGAAGTTATGAATAAGGAGATAGGTAGAAGGGGAAGGTGGTACAGGGGCAGGACGGAGTAAGGAGAGGGTACGGGTAATAAGACGGAAAGAAGGGAGACGGGGAAAAGAAGGGGAAGGTGGTACAGGGACAGGACGGAGTAAGGGCAAGGCATGGTAGTGCAAACGGAGGGGCAGGGGCAGGGGGCGCAGACTCTCCTGGTAATAATAAACATCAAAGCGGCCACCTCGCGCCAACCGAAACGTTCAAGCCTCCGTTTTCCTGCACAGTATCTGGCGGCTGCGACCTTGGCTTCCCTCCCTCCAGGCCTACGCTTTCCCTCGTGATCATTCCCTTCCCCTAGCGACTTCCTAGGAGCCATACAACATGTAGAGTGCCTGAGGGTGGAGGAATGAGGTATATGCGGGCGAAGAGTGAAGGTGCATCAGGAAGGTGAAGTCCAAGCCAGGGTAAATATCGCACCAACGCTCTACTTCCACAACACGCCACTCCACCTCGAGGTATTTGAGAGAGAGAGAGAGAGAGAGAGAGAGAGAGAGAGAGAGAGAGCACGGTCACCTACCTAGCTTACTATAATATCTCATCTACGTGCAGTCACGGGAATAATATATCTACACACCATTAGTGACTTCTGGCAACAACCCCAAGAGGAAACACGTAAGTCAGTGGTAGAGTGACTGGTAGACAAAACTCATGAATGACTCTATGGCTGTGGCCTAACTGATATTGGAATACGTCAACCTAACCCATGCAGAGCAGGTACTATGATACAAACGTTACTCTTCCATTCATTCATTCATGTCTACCCCTGATGTGTTTACTCTTCTTGGGTTTGTTGCCAGAAGCCGCCAATATGATTACATACTTTGTTCCCCGACTGTACATGTACGTTCACATAAAAATTCACATATAAAAAAAAAAGAATGCCAGCAAATCATAATATATTCAATTCAACTTGGAACTACATTTTCGTGTATGATTCGAGCAACTCCCTCCCCCTCAAACTTCGTATATCCTTCGTTAAAGTTCTATATTATAAGATGTCCGTCAATTCATCATCATCACCACCACCAACAGCCCCGTAACTCCCTCATCAGTCAGTCAGGAACAAGGTCACTCACGCCTTGCTCTATGAATTATGAAATGACATACGGCACCGTCTTCTGTGTTCCCTCTAATTTATGACCTTCCTTTAACTTCGAAGGGTTTGTGTATCGAAATTATTTGGATATGGATTATAGTGATTTTGTTCCTCTACATTTTTCGAGACGTGGCACAGCTATGAGTGGGAAATTTTGCTCATGCTGTTGCCTTGCCAACTAAGAAAAAGAAAAGAAAAAAAAAAAAAAAATTATTGTGTCCTCTGAACTGTGTGACGTTCGTGAGTATGAGAACTGAGCATAATTATGTTTTGTGAAGACTGTAATGAAGAGAAATAAATAAATAAATAAATAAATAAATAAATAAATACATAGCAGTCAGGGTGGTGTCCGTATACCGAAGTCACCAACACTTTTCACATCTCCAAAGGAACCGACAAAAACAATGAAGACAAGGGGAAAAGAAGTCACGATATTATTCCCTTTCCTCCCCCTCCTCCTCTTCTTCCGCCTTTGTTGACAGAGAAGGTCACGTGACAAAAGCCCGCGTATTTTTGGATCGCGGATGGAGTTCCTAACGTCTGGTTCTTGAAGGGGAGGAAAAAAGGCGCGGTAATTTAAATTCTTATCTAGTATTTTACCCGTGACTGTCTGGCTGTCTGGCTGGCGGTGGAGGGACCCTGTGATGTAGTCAGAAAATTGAAGGTAAGTGAGTCCTTCAATTACTGCCACGAAACAACCACCTATATGGAAGGAGCTTGTTTCGTGGCATGGTCAGGAGGAATCAGAAGCTACCAGTTCTCATACACGATCACAGGGTCCTTAATGGTGGCGGTAAGTTGTCGATGCATAGATACACACACACACACACGAACACAAATACAAACACATAAGATACACATACACACATAAATACAAACACATAAACACAAACACGAGATACACATAAGCACACGAACACAAACACATAAGATACACATAGGCACACGAACACAAACACGTAGATACACATAGGAACACAAACACACAAATGCAAACAGATCAGACCACATAACGGGCATAATATATACCCTATCTCTTCTCACCACCTTGCTCACCACATCAAAGAAATAGCTTATACTCGTATTATCTATGTCAGTGTTGTGGCTCACAGATTTATATAGTTATTATTGAAAGCGGTATGGTACTTAAAAATTCACAAGTAGGCCTAACGAGGAGGATGTGCAAATTCGTTTAAGGGGCCATGTGATATAGTCAGGATATTGGAGGTAAATGAGTCCTTCAAACACTGCCAGGAAACACCATCTATAAGGAAGGAGCTTGTTTCGTGGCATAGTCAGGAGGAATCAGAAGCCTCCAATTCTCATACACGATCACAGGGTCCTTAAGAGGATACTGTAATACATTCTTGGTACATTGGAGCGCCTTGCTTGATCCAAATTATACCAGAAAACAGGACCAGTTTAACAAAAATAATGGTGGGCCGTTGTTGCTTGGAATATTTTGCAGGAATCAGTTGATCCAGATTTACCAGCACTGCAGTAACCCCCCCTCTCCCCCCATTGATTAAAGAAGTCCTTATTTATCTTGCGAGCCTTCGATCAATGGTCATCCTCAAGTCTAGGGGGGGTAGATGTGCGTTTGTTTCGTTCTTATCATTAGCAATATTGTAAAGCAGTAGTCAAAACCACATCATCACATTAGCCTATACACAAGCTTAAAAAAAAAAAAAAAAAAAAAAAAAAAAAAAAAAATCGGTGCAATTCTCGTGTGACATATTTTTATACTTCAGACGATGGATACTGGAATACAGCTTGTTTATTCCCGGGGCATCGTGAGCTGTGTGATCGATCATTTACAGAACCATCGGACCCCTAATGCTCGATGGTTTTTTGTTTTGTTGTTGTGTACAGCAGTCAAAACCACATCATCAATATTTTACAGCAATCATAACATCATCATCATCATATTATACAGTTGCCAAAATATGAATTGCGACAACTTTTGATAGAACATTAAGTATATTTATGCACAAGGTTATTTGTAGGTATCATAAGTATGTACAGTAATTCAAAAGTAATGTATAATGATTTCCTTCTGTATTACATGTTTATGGTCCCTGCAAATAGTTGTGGATGTTATTATAGTTGAATTTCCACCTAGATTTGTCGCAGTTCATAATTATTTTGGCAACTGTACATCAGTCAAAACCACATCATTATAATTATATATGTATGAAGGTGTTCCAATTCCTGACCTACCACAACCTGACATTATCTCATTAATTCTGAAAGACCTGTAAAGCAGTCACAGGTATGTACGTCATAATTTACAAGCAGGTGTTCTGTTCCGACCTACCACAACCTGACCCAACCTCATTTAACTCTGCGGGTGTTGTTCAGACTTACGACCTACCTCAACCTCTCCTTGAAGAATTTAACTTAAACCTTACACCCATCATTCGCTAGACGCCTGCAGGGTAGCATAGAAAGTCACATCTCTCACATGCTGGTGTACCATTTTGCGGCAAGGTAGGCGTTCCTCTCATTCCCAACCTACCCCAAGTTGACCTGACCTCAATTCACCTATGGTTTGCTATACAACATGTTCAGTATCTGCATCACACAGTGTGGTTTCTCATCTCTTACCAACATATTCCAAAGATGAAAGGGATGTATTTATAGAAGAAAAGTTAAGCACATAGAGGTGAGATGAGGCCAGTTCTTACTTCCGCCGGCCTCTCTCTCTCTCTCTCTCTCTCTCTCTCTCTCTCTCTCTGCATTGAACCAAACAAACATAAGAATATCGCGTCGTTGTATCCGCAACAATCATCGACAAACACGCACGCACAAACTCTATACCCATGATTGTATACATCCCCACACCCCTACCACCACCCTCTCTCTCTCTCTCTCTCTCTCTCATTACAAGTGTGGTTGGTAGAGGTATCAACGAATACATCTTTGATCTCGCCGATAAATGCGGCAACGTACATCTGTTTATACTGCGAATGTATTGGTGAAAAGGAATACAGATAATATATATTGCAGCGCTACTTTCACATATAGAGAGAGCCACAAATAGCTACCTTGGTCTATGTATACGGTAGCCTACCCTTTAACCTTTTATACCCTTGATCCCATCCTCTACTGTGTCTCTCCATCTCAGGTTGCTTCCGTTCTCTATTTTGAAGGGATAATACACTGTTGGTGGTACACTGGAGCACCATGGTTACTCCAAAGTATGCCGGGAAACATGCAGGGCCGGAAGAACAAAAACATATGGTGGTCTGTTGCTAGGAATAGTATAGAGAAATCAGTTGCTAGAGATTTGCCAACACTATACTATCCACTCATGAACACTATAATATCCAAAGCACTTGGAACTTGCGAATTGTGTCTCTCACCTCTTCAGTTCTAATAATATCCGATAGGCTGCGTCCTCCCACCAGTCCTTCTCCTAATTTCTCCTTTCTCATCTTTCTCATCTTTTCAATCCTTCTATTCTATTCCTATCCTTTTTCTCCTCCTACTCTCCTCCTACTTCTCTTCCAGTGTTGTGTTTTCATTCAACCCCAGAGTTTCTTTCTTCTCCTCTTAAAGAAAACCATGCTTGGAATGATTGACCTTCACTTCTCACAACCTTACATTATTTAAGAAGTTTTCGTGAAAACAGCATTTGTACATTTTCCAATAATGTTATATCATACTTTTCTCGGTATATATGTTACTATAGTGTTAAGGGACCCTGTGATGTAGTCAGAAAATTGGAAGTTAGTGAGTCCTTCAAATATTGCCACGAAACACCACCTATATGGAAGGAGCTTGTTTGTTTCGTGGCATGGTCAGGAGGAATCAGAAGCCTCCCAATTTTCATACACAATCACAAGGCCCTTGACTCAGTATGAATCTATAACCTACGACGAGATTGTAGAGGCAAGCAAGAGAGACCATCGGGTGTTGTGGATAGATAGATATTTTCTTTCCCAGACTCCTGCCTCCCTTCCAGTCATCCCCGCCACAGCCTATTTCCAGCCCCACCCTCGCCACTATAGCCTATAGCCACACACCCTCTGATGGAAACTGCTGACTCATGATGACTCAGCGTTCCAAGGAATGGGAAGTCCTGGCCCACTGCACCAGACTCGTTATAAGCTGATTGGAGAGAGAGAGAGAGAGAGAGGAGAGAGAGAGAGAGAGAGAGAGAGAGAGAGAGAGAGAGAGAGAGAGAGAGAGAGAGAGAGAGAGAGAGAGAGAGAGAGAGAGAGGAGAGAGAGAGAGAGAGAGTGTGTGTGTGTGTGTGTATTAATAATAAAAATACCGGTATATATAATATCTTACGAGCAACAACAACAATGCTGGGATTATGTTACGTCCCCCAGAATAAAAAGAAAAAAAAATGAAGGGGCTGGTACATTTTTCCAAGGTTAAAATACAATGTTCCTCAATTCTTTATACATGTACAGTTCATCCTGGGTGATAAACCGAGGGTATGTCGTAGTCCTTGAGTAGTGAGAGTGTTAAACCATATCCCGCCTGTGTGTGTGTGTCTGGCTATTGTCAATGCCCAGGTTAAAATACTGAACATCCTGCTGCCTTATGTAACGTGCTTGTTGCTGTCCCGCCACCAACATATATAGGCACCACCATCTCTCCTCCTAATGCTGCTCTTCTCCAACTTATAATACGACAGCACAGTTCAATTTTTATCTAAAGAAGAAATATATAATTATGTTTATGCTTGTTGCTGTCCCGCCACCAACATATATAGGCACCACCATCTCTCCTCCTAATGCTGCTCTTCTCCAACTCATAATACGACAGCACAGTTCAATTTGTATCTAAAGAAGAACTATATAATTATGTATGGGTTCTTATCTCAAATCCCTTACCAATCACAAAAGCGGCAACAATTCACAATGTCGCATGTACAGAATTATGGATAACATCAGACAAACATGCAATGCGTCAACAGGTGGGGAGTCACACTACAATAGATAATGGGATACGACGATGCAGGATATTTGTAGGTTACTGACTCCTCCAAACTGTATACCACCAGCAACACAGACTAATAAAACGGATGTATCCAATCAGACAAAGTCGTCGTGAAAATTCGTCCTTTATCTCAACTGCTAAACATTTATGCATGGGATGACAACCTATACCTATACCTTCCTCTGTATTCCACCTTATATCCAAGCTTAATTAAAGGGGTTTGTTAATCGACATTGTTTGAATAAGGACTAGTTAGTGATTTGGTTTTCATTTTCTCAAGGACTGTCATGAGTGGGTCGTTTTGCTTAATAAAATATGCTTCCAGTACTGTTCCATCATCAAACCATCTTACCGCCCTGAAGAAATCTACTATAAATAAGCACTATACTCATTCTACCATCACCACCACATACACCCACACTTCCCCCCCCCCCCACCACCACCACCACTCAAAAAAAAAAAAAAAATAAAAAAAAACACATATACACCTGAACCCCCTCCCCCTCCCCCCCCACCACCAAAACAAGACCCTCTCTCTCTTCCCCACTACCCCCCCCCCACCACCACCAACAGACCCCTTCTCCCTCCCTCTTTCAATACATGCAACAGGAAGGGATAAGAGCTCTAGAGACAACACAAGTGAGGGACTGTACTTAGCGGTGAGGGTAATGACAGCCCTCACTCCACACTCTACACACGCGTCTGTCTCGTTTGTTTCATGTTTGTGGTAAGGTACACTGGGAAATTCTACACCGAGAGACGAAATCCATGATGTTTTGTTTTTGATACCTCCACGTGCAACATTTGAGAGCATCTGATTACTTTGGATGTGTATAATGGATCGAAGCTTTCGGTTCAGATGAGCACAGACCCCGTACTTTGAGCACAAAACGATAAAGTGTCAATAGTAATAATAATAATAATAATAATAATAATAATGATAATAAAATTTATAAATAATATATATAATAATAATAATAATAAATATCGCCGTAGGCTATATATAAGCTATGGATGGAAAAATATACCTAGTCTTTGAATTTTTTTTTTAGAAAATTTACATAAAAAATGCCTTGCGGAGGAAAAACGAACGTATACACACTTGGAAAAAAAAGGAGGGATGAACTCAACCCTTGAAAAAAAAAAGATAATAAAAAACGCCGTCTCGAAAAATTACACGAAAAAAAAAATCTGTGTGGCAAAACCTCCCTGGGAGCAAAGACCCCTTCCAAAAGGTGCCGCCTTGGTTTTATAGTCTACATCAAGGGTGTGTTGGTGGCGGGGCGGGGCGGGGCGAGGGGCGGGGCGAGGTGAGGGCAGGCGGAAGTAGAGAGGTGGGGAAGGCGGAAAGCGAGCTATAGGGTGGCGGGTGACGAGGTAAGCCGGTATTACAGTAAAAATTATATGCTATATACTTTATCACACAAGTCTATACAAGGAATGTTTTGGTCCTGCTCTCGTTCTTCCCTCATCATTTGTTAGTTTTGTGATCACATGTGCTCCGTTCAGTCTACTAAACGGACACACAAAACGGAGCTGGGCTTGACCAAAATAATGTTAAATGTATGAGAGAGAGAGAGAGAGAGAGAGAGAGAGAGAGAGAGAGAGAGAGAGAGAGAGATTAAAGGGCTGGTGAGGGAGGGGTATTGTAGGTGTTGCACAAAGGTTGATGAGTGGTTAGTGATAGAGGTATAGGAGGGAGTGGGAAATATCCGTGAGGGAATAAATGTGTGACTTGGAAGGAGACGAGTCTTTTGGAACGAGATAGGGAGAGAGAGGGAGTCAACAACAGGTTTCATGGGTTAGTTAGACATACGTGACAGACTAATGACAGTAATCGGTATCTTTCTTCTCACACCTTGGCATTATTCTCGACGCACAGTCCACACATGCCCACTCTCACCCCATTAACCCATGCAGGATTTACACTGCAACAAGAGTAGTAGCCTATACTAAACGTGTACTGTATGCCATGGGCCCCGCTAGGAAGCTGGTAATTCCCTCTTTAAAATGTGCCTAGTCGCTTTAAAAGTTTAGATCAACAGCAGACCAATGAATATAATGCGATATTGTTAGAGTTTTCCGTTGTCGTTCTTGGGAGGTTGTTATTGTAGATCCCCCCAAGAACGGCAACAGAAAACTCTAAATTAATTTTCCGTATTTTACGGAACACCGATATTAAATTAGCCTATTCGAATTTCCCAGTTATTTATTTAATATCTTACACAATAAAGAAATTTCGTGATGATTTGTATTTGAATGATTATACTACACCGAGGGTCCCTTTGTCCCATATTCTACAGGGGCCATGACACTAGCTTAATCCGGCACTGGTCCCAGCATTCACTCCTTATCACACCATCACGGCCGGGATGGTTCTTACTTTTAATGTGTTTAACACTCTCAAACTTGGCTGCCGCTCTTGTACACACGTCACACTACAAAATGTATATCAATTTGTCAGTATGGATTGGATTAAGGGACTCCGTGATGAAGTCAGAAAATTGGAGGTCAGCGAGTCCTACAAACATTGCCACGAAACACCACCTTTATTGAAGGAGCTTGTTTCGTGGCATAATCAGGAGGAATCAGCAGCCACCAAGTCTCACACACGATCACAGGGTCCTTAAGATTAATCATACTGCATAATGCTCGTTGGTACTGTACAAGTCA